>JAKTYL010000047.1:0-126571 GCA_030578715.1 Magnusiomyces tetraspermus
AAAAAAAAAAAAAAAAAAAAAAAAAAAAAATAATTTTAGAGGGATCATTACAGTGAAACACCCATTAATACCACGACATGTAACTGAATTGAAAACCCACTTTCTAATGACTAGAGCAATTGTCAATGAATGCGACTCTTTGCACCTTGTTGAATATATCTCTACCAGTGCATATAAGCAAAATGCGACTGCTGTTATCGAATTCAAACTGACACTACTTCTATCACTGTTTGTTCACATACATAAATATTCCAAAAAGCCCAGCGTGTTTAGTACTCAATTGCCATTGTTCTTGTGATTCAAACATAGTACACAAGCAACAAGACATTCCAATTGAGAAAAAAAAAAAATGTATCGATCCCCTTTCTTTCGTGTTGGCCTACTGTGTGTAACCCAATTGTTTGACAATTAACTGCTCGAAAGAATCTTATTCCACAACAATACACTTTTGCAGAATTCTTGTAAACTACTTGCAAACATGCTTAAAAATACTCATTCTCCATTTTTTGTTAACCTAAACTCATCTGCTTCACAGATGAGCTTGAACTTCTCAACCACGCATAACAAAACCACCCTAGTCATTCTCCAGCCTCAAAATATATACATATATATATATATACAACAACACTAAAAAAAACGTTCAACTTTTCACGTCTTTTTCTACATCGGTTTCGTATTTTTTCACATGGGTTAACCAAAGATGACTAAGCACAAATAGATTTACCAATGCTGACAAACATCTTACGCAATATGTCCATGGAAAACTGGCACACTATTTAAAAAAATAAAGAATTCAAAAGACTTATAATTGATTTCGTAAATATTTTTTTGATACATTTGAAAAAAAAAAACAAAAAAACAAAAAACAAAAAAGTTTCAAAGATTCGTTATTTCTCACACTTTACTTTCTGCCAATTCCTTTCCAATTCTTTGGACTTTTTTGGAATTTATTTTCTAGTGCTAACGATATTTGAAAAAAAAAAAAAAAAAAAAAGGACTTGTTGAACTGATATTGGGACTTGACTTTGATCGGTCGATTTTTTTGTTTTAGTTTGAAAAAGACAACAACTACAACAATATTAGATCACAATTGCCAGTTTGAGCTTGGATATATTGATCTGATATATACCTGTGTTCCCCAGTTATTCTCAGGTAATATTAATACCAGATAGTGCTGCTTGTCATCTACTCATTGGGTTTTTACTGAAGAAAAAAATGGCTGCAGTCAATTCACCATCTGCACTGCCAATTCAACCAAGTGGTTCAGCCTCTGACCCACCACCATCTTCCTCGCCTTCTGATAAGACTTTGCCACTGCCTAAGCAATGGAATTCTAATTCTGGTGCTTGTCCGAATGCTCATTCGACCGACGACGAAACCTTTTTGGTTCTTTGTGAAATCATCAGCTCACTGTCGCTCTTCTTGTCGTACAAAGAAGGGGTTTCAAGAAATGGAATGAGAGTGGGAGCAGGAACTTCTGAACAAACACAAGAAACCAAAGGCTTGTTGAACAATGGAAATGAAAAAGATGCCGGTCTAGAACCAAACGCTAATACCAACACTGATACCAAGATTGAAAACATACTTGAAGATAAACCTGGTCAAGACAATTCATCCTCTGCAAATGATAGCCGGATACAAACACCTTCCAGTAATTCTACCAGTACCACTACTACCGCAAACAATATCAAATTTCCCACTTCCGCCTCTGAACATTCATTTTCAAACACCTGTCCATCTTTACCGCAAGTTCCGAAAAGCTTTCCTGGTATTCAAAAGCCTTTAAAATCACTTTTGCTTAAACAGATTGGATCTTTAATTAATGTCGCCTCTTTTTGCACTGGTTCAAATCAATTGTTTCAAAACAACTCGGGTATTTCAACGCCTTTACGTAACGGCGATCCTTCACACCAATCATCATCATCATCATCATCTTACTCTTCTCATACTGATTCGGTCAACAAATCTTCCTCACAAGCTACAAATATTTCAAGCAATCACACAAGAGAGCTAAACAGTCGGGACACTCTTTATGAATCTTCGCCTGAAACAGACTCTTTTCATGACAATGAAAATAAAAATGACAAAAATAGTACTGAAATTTTTGGAAAAATCACTAATATTGACAACTCCCATGACCATTCTACAAGCTTTTATGGTACACTTAACGACTCTGCCTCTAACTCGAAACACGCATCTAATGAAGCCTGCTCGCTAAACGACTCTAACTCACACAATGGATTGTGCTCTTCTGCATCTCTTCATACCTATCAAACCAATGATATTAATTTAAGTGTTTTTTCACGCCTAACATCTCCTCAACAGGAAAAATATGCAGTTTGTAATGCTGAAACTGCAACATGCTGCGGCGACTCTCACTGCAACTCTATTCAACCACTTTCAAAAAATAGTTTTACTGAAAAATTAAACCACGCCCCAACAGAATTGGTTTTATCTGCTTTATTCAACCGTGTAGAAGTTCAGCAGGCGCAGATTGACGCCCAAGATTCGTATGTCAAGAGCCTAGAAACACAACTTGGTTTGGCAACCTCCCGTCTAGAGTCTTTGAAATCTTCCATTGACCACACGGCTGCTTTTGGCTTGGCTCACTTGTCAAACTCTTCTGCTGATAATAATACCACTGCCACGAACTCTGATTCCTCATCACAGCCCATCCCTGTATCGTTGTCCAGCCCAAAGCCTTTTGACCATACATATTATTCTTCAGTCCAATCAACTTCTCCCAGAGACCATTACCTGCTGGATAAAGAACTCACGAAATCCCAGAATGCCAACAAAGCCTTCCAAAAAGCGCTGAGAGAAATCGGCGAAGTTGTAATTGCAGTCGCCCAAGGCGATCTTTCCAAAAAGGTCACAGTACATGCGCAAGAAATGGACCCTGAGATTATAAAGTTTAAAGACACAATCAACACTATGATGGACCAGCTCCAGCGGTTTGCCAACGAAGTCACAAAAGTCGCGACCGAGGTTGCTGGCGGCACACTTGGCGGGCAGGCCGAAAGCGATGGCACTGTGGGCGTTTGGCGAGAACTTACTGATAACGTAAACGTCATGGCGTCCAATTTGACAAATCAGGTGCGCGAAATTGCGGATGTTACACGGGCGGTTGCGCAAGGTGACTTGTCAAGGAAAATCAATGTTCATGCCCAAGGTGAGATTCTGGAACTTCAGAAAACGATCAACACCATGGTGGACCAGCTGCGTACTTTCGCATTTGAAGTTACGCGAGTTGCACGTGAAACGGGTGTTGAAGGTAGACTAGGCGGCCAAGCTCAAATTGAAGGGGTCGAGGGAATATGGAGAGAGTTAACTGATAACGGTAAGCTTTTTGTTTTTTTTCTTATTAATTGTTGTTTGATTGAGGCTTTCACTAACTATTTCCTTTTTATTTTTTCTAGTAAACGCCATGGCTAGTAATCTTACTGACCAAGTCCGAAATATTGCCAACGTCACTACTGCTGTTGCTCGAGGTGATCTTTCTCAAAAGGTATCGGCTGACTGTAAAGGTGAAATTTTAGACTTAAAATCGACTATCAATAAGATGGTTGACCGACTTCAAAACTTTGCAACAGAAGTAACAACACTAGCTCGATCTGTCGGTACCGAAGGTATTCTTGGTGGCCAAGCCAAGGTTGAGGATGTCGAAGGTGCATGGAAAGAAATAACAGAAAACGTCAATGTAATGGCTTCTAACCTCACCACACAAGTGCGATCTATTGCTCATGTTACTACAGCTGTCGCGGAAGGTGACTTGTCTCAAAAAATTGACGTCCATGCTCAAGGCGAAATGTTAGCGCTTAAATCTACTATCAATAAAATGGTTGACCGTCTCCAGCTTTTTGCTTCCGAGGTCACGCGAGTTGCCAAAGATGTCGGTATCGATGGTAAATTGGGTGTACAAGCTCAAGTCAACGATGTAGACGGGCTATGGAAAGAAATCACTACCAACGTCAACACAATGGCCGCAAATCTGACATCCCAAGTACGAGCTTTTGCCCAAATCACGGCAGCAGCTACCGACGGCGATTTCACTAGTTTCATTACTGTTGAGGCCTCTGGAGAAATGGATGCTCTTAAGACCAAAATTAATCAAATGGTTTTAAATCTGCGTGAATCGCTGCAAAGAAACACTGCAGCCAGAGAGGCTGCAGAACTTGCTAATAGAGCCAAATCAGAATTTCTTGCCAACATGTCTCACGAAATTCGAACTCCTATGAATGGTATCATTGGTATGACACAGCTCACACTCGACACAGAACTGACACAGTATCAGCGAGAAATGCTATCCATTGTGCACAACCTTGCAAACTCTTTGCTCACAATTATTGACGACATTTTAGATATTTCAAAAATTGAAGCCAACCGCATGACAATTGAAAAGATTGCCTTTTCGCTGCGTGGAACCGTATTTGGCGCGCTCAAAACTCTTGCAGTCAAAGGCAATGAAAAGCCGCTGGATTTGGTCTATAAAGTTGACAACACTTTCCCAGACAACTTGGTTGGAGACTCGTTCCGTTTGCGTCAAGTCATTCTTAACTTGGTTGGAAATGCAATCAAGTTTACTGAAAGCGGTGAAGTTGCGCTGAGCGTACGTAAAGCTGAGGATCAAAGTCGGTGCGAGCCTGATGAGATGATGATTGAGTTTTGTGTGTCTGATACCGGTATTGGTATCCACAGCGACAAACTGGGAGTCATTTTCGATACCTTTTGTCAAGCGGATGGATCAACCACACGCAAGTTTGGTGGTACTGGTCTTGGCCTCAGTATTTCAAAACGACTGATTAATCTTATGGGCGGTGATATATGGGTACATTCAGAGCTCGGAAAGGGTTCTCAGTTTTACTTTACACTGGCTATGCAACCAGCAGATACTGGCCTTACACAGCTGTTGGAATCTATTGCGCCATTCCGAAACCATTTTGTTTTGTTTATTGACACAGTTCACGAAAAAGCAGTCACTGAACAGCTTGTCGAAAACATGGCGAGATTACACTTGAACGCATGGGTCGTCCACTCAGTTGAAGAAGCACCATTGCCAGAAGATCGCACTGGACCCAAGTTTGATACCATTATCGTTGACACTTTAGAAGTTGCGACGAAGCTTCGTACACTCAACCATTTAAAGTACATTCCTCTTGTTTTACTGAATCCATGCATTCCAGAGGTAAACTTGAAACTGTGCTTGGATTTAGGCATCACTTCATACGGTAATACGCCATGCTCAGTTCATGATATTGGCAATGTCTTGCGGCCAGCATTGGAAAGCCGTGCTGCACCACTAAACAGCGATGGAGCCAAACAATTTCACATTTTGCTGGCTGAAGACAACGTTGTCAACCAGAAGCTGGCAGTCCGCATTCTCGAAAAGTATAAGCATAAGGTTGAGGTTGTTGAAAACGGTTTAGAAGCTTTTGAAGCAGTCAAACGAAAACGGTACGACGTTGTGTTGATGGATGTGCAAATGCCTGTGATGGGTGGATTTGAAGCGACGGCTAAGATTCGTGGCTGGGAACGACAAAACATCACCATCAGAACACGCACGCCTATTGTGGCATTAACAGCACACGCTATGCTTGGTGACAGAGAACGTTGTATGCAAGCGCAGATGGACGAGTATCTTTCTAAGCCTTTGAAACCAGCGTTGCTGGTGCAGACTATTAACAAGTGTGTGCATTCCGTGAATCAACTGCGAAACCTGGCACTTGGCCCGACATCTAATTCTACAAACGGTGGAATGGCTAAAGGATACGGTGTTGGCACAACTATAGAACAAACAATAGGCCCTACAATAAACAGTGCCTCCACCGATTCGTTGATTGATGCCACGCCGCCAGCCACTAGGGAAAAGAGAAGCAGCAGCAGCGGTGGAACTAGCTGTAGTAGTATTAGCAGTCAATCCCCTGCGGTAAGACCTGGAGGTTTGGCGCAACGAGCTGCTACTGTTTCTGATGTTCGATTGTCAGCTCGTGTTGAAATGCTGGAAGAAAAAGTTGGCGGATCGGATGCAACTGGGTCTTCAAACGGTGTTGGCCGTACTACACGCGGCAATAGTGTTGGAACATAAATTTGAAAAGAATAGGAAAAGGAAGACTTTGATAAATTACAAACAAGTCACTTTTATTACGGAATTGGTTTTATTATTAAACGGGTTTAAAAAAAAAAAAAAGGTTTATTCAAGAAGGATACACAGGTTCTTGTTAGTTTCTTAAATGTTTGGATGACATTTGCTATCCACACTTGTCAATGTCATTAATTATTATTGTTTATCACATATTGTTCTTTTTGCTATTATTGTTGTATTTTTACCATTAATTGCTATTTCATGTTTTTGTTTTTTTCTTCATTTTGTCAACTGTAAACTCTCTCTCAAAAGTTTCTTGCTTTTTCCAGGCCACTAGTACAATAACTAGAGCTTGCAAAAGGCCCATTAAACCAGCCATTACTATTCCTTTCAAAAATGCTGATATTTTTACACCTACCCAAGACTTTGATAAACGACTAGCAGCGCTTCGGGTCACAGCTAGACTTTTTGTAGTTCTGCGTGAAATATAATGGTGCTGTTGCTCGATTTTTGAAATGTAGAGGAAAATTGCTGAAATAAACGATAGGAAATAGGGTGCAATACGTTTAAGAAAACGAGCTGTTTTGTTAACTAATGAAACAATGAAAAGCTCAATATTGTTTTGTGGCTGATAGAATGGAGTTGAAGAAAAAGCGGATACGGCGTTGGTGTTTGTCGCCGATTTAGAATGGCTGGGAATATGGACAGTACTACCTTCCAAACCATCTTTGTTTGTTTGGCCATTGATAGTCAATCCTAACGCCGTTGTGAATTCCCAAAACTCTGGACAATCTGATAGACGTTTTCCCGAGTGCTTAACGCTGTCTTCTTCCAACTCTGAAACCACGTCTGTCAAAAGCCGACTATAAGCATGAAGAGTAAGTGTTTGCCCTAGCTGCTGGTCAGTGCCAAGTTGGCTAAGTCCATAAATGATCAATTGGGCTGACTGACTGACTTGGTTCTTAGTGGGTATCGACGAGTAGTCATCGGTGTTTTTAATACTGTCCCGACTTGTTGCGTTATCGGTACTGGTATTTGTATGGGTACTTGTACATGTCTTGACCGTATCAGTCGTGTCTCCATCTTTGGTTTCCAAAGCAGCCGTATCAGCAGCCGCGCTTGATAATCCCACATGCCCCAGAAGATTATCGGCAGTGCTGCTCAAGCCGAGTTTATCGAAGCCATCCAGGCCACTGGAGCCATCAAAGTCTTTGCTGTTATGGCTGGAGGTCTCAGGCTTTACGTATTCGAACGTCTCGCCGTCACTTTTTAAGTCCAGGGCTGTTTTGTTGTCTGTTTGCCGTTTATTTATTCTGCTGTTTAAGGGTTTGACTGCGCTGAGCAAAAGGTAAGCGGTTTCATTTAACTTATCACGTAGACTAGCAGGCGAGACAGGCTCGTTTGTGACCAAATATTTTTCAATGGCAGTTGCTTCGCTATCACAAGAAAACGACTCAAGAGGCGTACTGGTATCAATAGGACCAACCGATTCAGTACGGGACGCGGTAATAGTCTGAGGCTCAGGGCCTGACCACGGTGTGACGTATCCAGAACCAGGTGTTGAGCTTAAGCTGTCACCAAAGGAACTGGTTATTCGGTCATCGAGTATTATTTCTTCACTTTCTTCTGGTTCCAGGTTTAACTCGGACTGGGTATTTGTGAGTTTGGCATTTGACGGCTCAGTAGGCTGCTCAGTGAGGTTTTCGCAGCTTTTGGTCTCGTCACCATTGTGATCATTTTTCTGGTTGGCATTTTGACCACAGAAATCAGCACGTTGAGTATCCGTCTTATCACCTTGAGACTCTGAAAAGACAACTGAAGCCAATGCAGAAACAGTATTTTGCAACCTTTTGGGAATCATTTCGATATATGACAAATACAAATAATAAATGATTGTGAGAGAAGCAAAAAAGAAAAAAAAATCGTAAAAATTCTAAAAGTTTTAAAAATGAACATGAAAAAAAGGTTTTGAGCTTTCAGTGTGAACGTGAAAACGATTACGTCATTTTGAGCAAGTTGCTGGTCAGCTTAAAATGTGCAAATTTAAGAGGGCAATTTCCGGTACATGTATCTCGCACACATTTGCAAATTGAGAAAAAAGGACGCAACAGAATAGTTCAAGCTCGTTTGTGTATTTCGTCATCTCAATCTCAAAAACTAAACAAAAATTAGTTATATGGTTATCCTGAAGTAGCTCTATAAATGCCAGACAGTTTTCGGCCAACTAAATCGGTCACACTTTTCAAACGATAGTATTTCTTTTGCAAAAAAATCCAAAGTTGTAATTACAAATATACACACTCAAAAACAAACGTATGGATTCAGAAAGTCTATCTTTTTTTCAAGTTATTCAAATAGTTAGAACCTTCCCAAAATCATTAATGGAGAAGGCCCACCAGCACCTTGTGCTGTATTGCCTACTGGCGCAGCGCCGCCAAAGCCAAATCCTCCATTTGACGGGTTATACATAGTATCAGCAGAATACATAAGGCAATACTTCAAAGGATGCCATGCAACCAATGGCCGTGTACCTTTGGCTAACACCTGCTGCTGACTGTTGCTGTGAAGAACCTGTGTACCACTGTTATAAAAGTGACCATTGCTGCCCGACCCACTGCCGCTTCCATTACCACTACTACCAGCACCGCTACTGCCGTTGTTGCTGGCGGCACCTGAGCTTCCGAAATCGGATCCAGAACCGAGCCCACTTCCATAGTACAGCGCTTCGCTGTTTGAATATTGAAATCCAGGTGTGTCAGTTGAAGGACCAAGTCGATGGGGACCAGTTCCCATAGACATATTATCCATCACGGTTCCGCTGCCATTACTTCCAACATTATCACTGGCGGAGGCTTTATTACCTGAATCTTTGCTCACACCGCTAACACCAAAACTAATGTCACTCGGTGCAAAAAACTGAGAATAGTCTATACCATGCACATATTCACCAGAATCAGCATGTGCAATAACAACCGGCAAACTGTCAATATCAATTCCGTTATTGCTGCCAGGAGCAAGAGTAGACAATGGTGCATTGAGTGAAGAGTTATGAGCTGATCCAGCCACACCTTCAATTCCAAATGCAATATACGCACCATCATGTGAAATAGAAAGAGACGAAATGGCATGGTTTGGTTTGTGGAATGTTCGGAAACAGATAAAGTTCTCAACATCCCAAAGACTGACAATACCTTCATTAGAGCCAGCTGCAAAGTACTTGCCTTTAGGATCAAAAGCTAGACAGCTAGCAGCAGTACGATGGCCGCGAAGCGTGTGAACAACCTGTAACGAAGAATGTGGCTTGGACTTGGTATCTTCTGATGTCTGGGTGTTTGAGTCTGTGGGTGCAGGTGTCGAAGCCATCGAGTCTAAGCGAGATTCCTCCATTTCTACATCCTTATCATCAGAAGTGCTAGAAGGTTTCGATGCTTCCTCAGCTTCAACAAACTCTTCGTTTGTTTCTTGGTAATCAAAGTGAATGATTCTGATATTTCCGTTTCCTAACGAAAGTGCAAAAACTGATGGATTATTTGACCAGCACAAGTCATAAATCTCGTCGTTTTCTTTGTGCATGCAAAGCTTTTGCAAGGTAATAACTGTGGTATATTTAGGCTCGTTCTTTTTCAAACTAGATCCGTTGTGCTTATTTTTGTCATTGGTATTCTCTTCTAATAGTTTCTTTTCCTTGTTAACGCGATACATGATAACTCGATCGGAACGAGTTCCAACACAGAGAAACTGGCCACATGGAGAGAATCGAACCACATAGTTGTCAATCTCCGTTGAAAAAAACGCCAGACAGCATGAAGAGGTGGCAGCAGAGTTAATAATTCGCACTTTAGAAGAGCGATGTGAACTGTATGACGAGCTGTATGAGTTTCCGGCGGCAGGGGAAGTGTCCCATATCCTCACTGTTCCATCTACACTGCAGGAAGCTAACCTGCTGGCGTGAGTTGGGTCCCACGAAATAGCTTCAATTGAGCGATCATGGGCAGCACGGAGGACCACGATTGGCGACTGGTACACAATTGACGAAAGGACCGAAGAATATGCAGCAACAGAGGATCCTGTCATCCGCGCCCGTTTGTTTCCAAAAGGATCTAAAGCTGGCCAGATGGAAATAGATCTGTCAATATGTGTACATGCAACTCTGGTACCTGCGCTATTCCATTGGACTTCTTTGATGGGAGAGTCAATCGAGTAGATTGAGTTTAAGTTGATGCTTGAAGACGATGAAGAAGAAGAGGATGATGACGAGTTGTTTGAAAATCCAAGCACGCTAAGGTCACGCAAAGGAAGAGTTTTGAATGTGCGAAAAAAAGACACAGAAGTAGCTTTAGGAATTGTGACTTCCTGTGGAAGCGGATCTGAACTTTTTCCACCGTGTCGTTTACCCCAAGAACCCATTAAAAATGATATTAATAATGATACTAATAATGGTAGTATAATTTATGGTTTAAAGTACTGGGGATGATTGATAGAAATTGATAGTGGAGGTTGGTTTCCTGTATTTTAGTGATTGGAAAAAATAAACAGTAAAAAGCAACGCCTATGCGTATATCTGGGACTGCATAAACATACAGGTACATTGATTTTTGTTCAAAACATATTTACAATTGAAATGGAAAAAGCGTACATGAAATACTTATGTATATAGGACTTTAATAGGATTCATCATTGTTTATTGGGACTTTTTAAGATTTATCAGAGGTTCTTTTTTTTTTCCTTGACCAAATTCTTTACTGATTAGAGATCAAATCAGCAATTTGGTTCCAATACTCTGGAGTAACCTTATCCTTGATTTCGTCCTTAGCCAACCAGGCAAAATCCAAATCCTTTCCTTTTGGCACAAATTTGCCGTGAATAATGTGAGACTTGATCAGGTATTCTCTGCTTTGAGTCTGATCATAGTTTCCGTCCAACAAAACACTGCGTTCCGCATCACCAAATCTCAACACTGCGCATGGGGTATTACTGACAGTCCAAGTATGCATGTTAGGACCTCCAATTTCATGAAGACCACGCTCAGCAGCATCATGTAAGGCTTCCTTCTCAGCCAAGTCAAAAGAAGGGAATCTCCAACCAGCACCGTTTTTGTTGACCAGCAAGTAAAGAGTTCTATCAAGTCTACGGGTAAGAGCAGTAATATCACCCTTTTTGTCGGCCTCAGTTACACGAGGGTTGCCAACAATGGGACGCAAAACTGAGTCTCCAGAAGCTTCGTTTCCGTCTGGGCCCTTTTCACGAGTGATGACAACGTCTTGCTTGAGCCTTCGCTCACGGTTGAACTTGATATCAGGAAGACCTTTGGCAAACCAAACACCAGGCTGACGAGTGACAGGACCTCTTTGCGCAGCAACAAACTTACGCTCAGACAATGTACCCTTTTTGAAGTAGAAGTAAGATGGGAAAGTCCACATCAAGCGTTTTTCAAGCTCGCTTTGGTAGTTGTAGTATGCCTTCTCGAAATCATTGACTTCAGGTGTGACAATGGGTATCCGCGACAAAACAAGGGTAGAGTGAATGTTTAATGGAGCTGTACCATTAGTAGCTGGTGTGCTGTAGAGTCTAGCAGCTCCTATAATAAGAATCAATGAATGTATACATGTTAGATCAATGTTTGTGAATAACGAATGATATCGGCCAATTCGATACCAAACACGTCATTTAACCAAAAAAATCCAATTACGTACCAGGAACTAAACGGGCTCCGGAACTTAAGCGTTTCAGATTATTCATGATGACAATATGCTTCTGTCCAATACTCGACCAGGAAATGCGTGTCGGGTTGAAAAATTTTTTGTAGTGGTGGTAAAAAATCTGGAAGTGTAATGACATAATTTTGTAACAACCAAAACCATATATGACAGAATTATGTAATTGCACTTTTGTAACAACTACCTGTTTTTTCCCGTCAAGTGTCTTTGAAAATAGGAGTACTTTTGTCTACCACTACTGTTTACCTTGAATAGAATCGGATATTGAATCACCAATCTTGACATTCTTAACGAGGTTAGTACAGATCAACTGGCTTAAGTTTATTTGTATTTGTTGTAACCTGTAAATAATAACACTTGAAAGACATCTACCTTGCTTATAGCTCAAAAATCATAGTGTTTGAGTTTTTTCAATCACTACTACAGAATTCACAATGATTGCTGAAAAAAGGAGTATTCAACGGTCAATTACAAAAAATGAAAAGGTAGCTGGATTTGTATCCAAATTGTACGGCCTGTTTGCCTTATTGTTACTTGCCGGAGATACTGTATTAGGGCACTTTATTATTAAAAAAGTCTCGTGTAAGCACATTTCTCATGTTTCTTAAAAAACAATATTGTTTGAAGGACTTAACCAAAACTAACCATAATTATAGACACAGAGATTGACTGGACAGCTTACATGGAGCAAGTATCTCAAATTGTTGATGAAGGTCAACGTAATTATACACTTGTCCATGGCGGAACTGGTCCATTAGTATATCCTGCTGGTCACGTCGCTATCTTTTCGGTTCTTTGGGCTGTAACTGAGAAGGGTACTGATTTCTTTAAAGCTCAGTACATTTTCTTGGGTTTGTACATCTTGACCCACGCAATTGTGCTGCTATTTGTTTTCTACCCAACTGATCTCTGTGTCCCTGCTAACAGAATTGAAAAGTCGCACATTTATAAATCTTTAAACAAACATGCCAAATTAGCAGGGTTTTCAATCAAAGGAGCCTTATCAGCACTTCCTTCATACATTTGGTTTGTTCCTTTGTTAGCACTTTCAAAACGACTTCATAGCATTTACATGCTCAGACTTTTCAATGACTGCTTTGGAACCCTTTTTTCTGTCATTTCTGTTGCGCTTCTTCAGCGTCATCGATGGACACTTTCTGCTATCTTCTTGTCATTGGGTGTTTCTGTTAAAATGAACTCGTTGTTATATCTTCCTGGAGCAGCAGTGATTTATTTACAAGCTTTGGGTCTCAGTTCTGCCGTTTTTAAAACTGCTGTTCCATTTTTGGTGATTCAACTGGTCGTTGCCTTGCCTTTTATATTGGACTTGTCGGAGTTAAAGATGCTACTAGATCAATACCTTCCTAGCGCTTTTAAATCCCTTGAATCTCTCGAACCTGTTGAGTCTTTTTTGAATGAACACAATCTTAACTCGTTATCATTTTTTTTCAACACTGCTAAAGCATACATGGATGCTGTTTTCTCAATGCCAATCAATTCCGTGTTCAAGGCACTATCTCACGTTTCCATTTCTCCATACGCTTCAGACTATTTTTCCAAAGCATTTGAGTTTTCTCGTGTTTTCTTCTACAGATGGACTGTCAATTGGAGATTTGTCCCAGAATCAATATTTCTTTCAAAACCATTTGCGCTGACTCTTTTGGCAGTTCATTTGTTCATTATTGGGTTTGGATTTTGTTTGCATCGCGCAGGATGGTGGATGTCTCCATTACGTCCTTCTAAAGCACTTGCATTAGCACCTGCAAGTAAGACTTCAAAATCAAACCCTTCCACTCAAAAAAACATATCTTCATCTCCAATCTCGTCTTCATCTCAATCTCCATTCTTAAATACCCCGGCCTCTTCATCTCAATTTGAACTGCCTGCGCTTATCAATGCCTTGTTTTTTGAGAACAGCGGTTTTGTGCGTTCTCGAAGAGTCTCTGATGACATGTCACCTTCTTATATACTGTCTACGCTTATAACCTCCAACTTGGTTGGCGTTTTGTGTGCACGTTCATTGCATTACCAGTTTTATTCATGGTTTTACTGGAGCGTACCATACGCAGCCTACACATTTTCCAAATCATATGGTATAATCCCTGCGCTTTTGATTTGGGCAGCTGAAGAATGGGCTTGGCTACAGTATCCATCTACAAGCTTGAGCTCTTTGGTAGTAGTTTTTTCATTAGCAGCATGGGTTTGGGGGTTCTGGAAAGACGAGTTTGTAAAATATACTTGGGTTCGGTCCGAGATTGAAACACCCGCAAGTAAGAAAAATGTGTAAAGGTACTGACATTTTAATCCTGTCGCTGGATTTTAGAGCTGAATTAGACAGTAAGACGTTGGGTTAAACTAATAACCACAAAACAAAGACAAAAGTGAACACACATAAACTAATACTAATCACCTAATGCAAAATAATTATTAAAAATCTCAAGTTGAACTTCTAAAAACATGTTTATACAAATCCGCGGTTAATCTATGACCTTGTTTAACATTTAAAGGTATGAGAATTAACGGCCAAATAATGTATAGAAAATTACACGAGCGAGGAAAAATTTCCGGGCACCTCGAATACAAAGTATCATGGGAAATTGTGTTTGGAAAGGATTAATATTAAAGATTGGAATTATATACTTAAGACTTGGTAAACAACGTAATAACATCACCTTCCGCAACTTTGTGATTCAATCCGCAGCGTTGAGGACTGTGCTTAGTAGAAGCTCCCCAGACCATCGCATACTTGAACTTATTTTTAATGTCTCTGTGGATGGAATCACACACATCTTCAACGGTATTATGGCTGGCTCTGACAACCAGAGGCTCTGAAAAGTCTGGCGCGTTTCCCTTAGGCTTTGTGTAAAGTCTCAGCAGCGCCAAGTCAGCCCAAATACGGTCCAACAAGTCATCCAATCCAAGATCCATAGATACTGAAATAACAGTAGAGTGAGGAAGTCTAGCCAAACGGTCTGTTTCCTCCAACGAGACTGCGTCAATCTTGTTATAACAATAGAGACATGGGATGTAAGATCGATGAGCTTCGTTGATGACATCAATGAAATCTTCAACAGTAGCATCGACATCTCGCACAAGAACCTCTGCATTGTGCATCTTGTAATCACGAAGAATATCACCAACAAGTTTTTCATTAAGGTATTTGGGTGGAGAAGTTGCGTTGAACTTGAGTCCACCTGTCTTCTTGGCTTTCAAGTAAATGTTTGGCTTTTCCTTATTCAATCTAATTCCGACAGCCTCCAATTCGCGCTCCAAAATAGCACGCTGTTCGTCATGCTTAGTAGCATCCAAAACCATAAGAATCAAGTCAGCAGTCTTTGCAGTAGCAACGACCTGACGACCTCTACCTTTTCCTTCAGAAGCTCCTTGAATAATACCTGGCAAATCAAGAATCTGGATATCTGCACCATTGTACTCCAACACACCAGGAACCGATGTTAATGTTGTGAATGCATATTGAGCAACCTCTGATTTGGTTTTGGTGATTTTAGAGAGTAAAGATGATTTACCAACAGATGGAAATCCAATCAACGCAACACGGGCATCACCACTTTTTGAAACTTCAAAACCTTGCCCAGGCGAGCTGGATCCACCGGGTGTAGGCTCAAGAAGTTGCTGACGGTATCGTGCAAGTTTTCCTTTGAGAAGACCAATATGGTACTCAGTGGCCTTGTTTTTCTGGGTTCGTGCAAGTTCTTCTTGAATTTGCTGGATTTTTTCGCTAAACAAAAAACAAGAAAGTTAGATTAACTTGAAAAAAACCGAATTATGTATTCAACAAAAAAGAAAGAAAAGACGTACATGATACCCATTGTAGTTTTATTTTAAGGTCTGGACTGATAACGATGAAAGGTGGTGGTGTGGGAAAGGCTAAAATTTTATATAGCCTTATGCTTATTTTTTTCACTTTGAGAATTATCCACTAACAAAACATGAAAAAATTGTATTCAACGTTAACAAAGCGTATTTTGAAAAAGTGAATGCCAATTTTTATGTACGCGAATAGTATATATTGTCCATCAAATGATAAATGTCCATATTGTATTTTAAATACTGTTTGGGAATCTCGTTTAAATGGCAGAAATCGCAAGCTTTAATCAAGAAGATCTAATCACAAGATATAACAAGAAATTACAAGACCTGAATATACTTCGTAGCGGCTTATTTTGCTGCTACTCCAGCTACTGTTAACTCAAATCGTTAAGAAAACATTACATGCTGAAGAAAATCAAAACTGTATTCTTCAGATCAATAATAACGTTCTGATGGATCAAGCCTTTGCATCAAAATGATAATGATATAGAGAAAGCACGATTATCAGAACCGCTCCGTATATTGAGGCTTTATAGCTTATTGTAACAAAACCCAAAACCTGATATCTAGATCCTAAAACCAGGATACAATAAAAATCATACGGAATCAATCATTTTCTTTGAAAAGATAGTCTTGCTTAATTTTCAATTCTCACATCAGTTTCTACCAAATGTAAACTAGATCAATCCCAATGTATGCATCACATGAAGAAGACGTGACGTATAATATTTTCAAAAAAATTATTTCGACGATTCAGCTTGATTTGGATCCAAATACTGAAAAATCTAACCAAGAATCTACAAAAATGAGCGAAATTTACCCAAATATTTATATCAATTCAGGAGCGTCTATTGCACTCCCAGCACTTTATGCTAAAAACATTTCTCATATCCTCAATATAGTCCCTAGCAGTTTAAATGCCGAATCCCAACAAAGACTTCCAGCATCAAGTTTCAAACAGCTCAAGATAGTGATTGATGGTACTGGAAATAAACTCAATTTGGCTCAACACTTTCCTGTGACTAACGAGTTTATCTCTGGGGCACTTGAAAATGACAACAAGTCAAAGATGCTGATTAATTGTCCCTCAAATGCTGAAATCAGCAAGACAATAGTTTGTGCTTATTTGCTGAAGAAGAAATGTGCTGATGAACCTGAAATACTGGATAAAGTAGGTGAATCCAATGGAAATAGTGAGGCTATCCAAAATCAAGTCGAATCAGTTATTGATAGTATCTTCAAGTCAAACGGTGATGAAAAATCAACAAGTGTATATTCATTTATTATCAAACAACTGAATCTTTACCTTTCTTGCAAATGCCCAAATACTATTGAGGAGTTAAGCGAAAACAAAGAATACATTAAATGGCTTTCTGAATCCAACAGTGAAAGTAATGATGTAAATGCAAAATCGTCTGAAAATAACTCCGAATCTTGTTCACAAAACTCTGATTCCAACACAAACCAGGATAAACCTCTCAACTCTGAAACAAAAGCATCTCATGATCAAGATTCACCTTCACCAACTACTGAGAAGCCAGTTTTAACACAACTTCGTTGCAAAAAATGCAGAGCAGGTTTAGCATCTTCCAAAGGCTTTTTGATTCACGCACCAGAAACATTTTCATCATACGCCAACTCCAACAAACGCATTCCTTTTCAACCAACTCTTAATGGCGCTCCACGTAACGGAATGTTTCACATATCTTCTATTCCTCCTCAATGTATGCATTACTACATGGAACCAGCAGCATGGATGCGCGCTGAACTTGATAAAGGTGATCCTGAAGGCCGTTTTGTTTGCCCAAACCCAAAATGTAAAGCTAAAGTTGGAACATATTCATGGCACGGTGATAAATGCTCTTGTGGAAAATGGATTACACCTGCTATTGGATTGTTGAGAGCAAGAGTTGATGAAGTGCCTGTTACTCAAAATCCATAAGTAGAGGTAAAAGTTATAGATAAATTAAATATTATATTTAATTAATATGGAATAAAACTAATGTAACTACAACAAGCGCTTAACTTGATTAACCTAAGAATTCATGTATGTACACTCACAAGAGTCTTTAAAACTAAAAACAAATGACTATAAACTATATACTGTAAAAATAATAATAAGAATGATAAAAATATAATGAAAATCCGGGAAAAAGAATACTCAAAAACATTAGAAAAGGATTAGTTTAATGAAGAAGTCTCACATTATGAAGAACTCTGCAAAACTGACTTCTTTTCGCCATTTGGAAGCACAACTTCTTCGTCATCACTAGGTCCAAACAACCAATCCCACTGTCCCTTCTTGTGGATCATAGCTAACACTAAAATAGCAGGCAAATGAATGACGCTTCCCCAAAACAGCTTACGAGCAAATGAATTAGCTTGTTTACTGGACTGAGAGTTGGAATATGAGCCCCCAGTTTGGCTGGAGCCAGCAGTGTTTGGTTTCTCAAATGGCACACCATTAAGTGAAGCCACAGGCTTGATGTTTCTTTGCTCAAGCCAGAACTTGTAAGCCCAGTAACTGAGCCATCCGTTGACCAAAGAACTGTCTAAAGCAAAGATCCAATCAGTAACTCCGTAATAAGACAATCCCATGCAGATAGGAAACATTGCGATAGAGTATCTCAAGGCCACACGAGCGTTCAATGCAGGATTTGACCAAGCAGCCATAACATAACCTGCGTTTCTGTACTCATCGCGAATACTGTGACTAAGTGCATTGAAGTGAGGGAACTGCCAGGCATAAAGTAAGGCTGCTAAAAACCAGGCACCAGGATCAGTCAATGATGAAGAAGCAGCCCAGCCCATAAGTGGAGGAATAGCTCCAACTACTGCGCCTACCCAAGTGTTGGTGATAGATTTACGCTTGAGTGTAGTATATAAACCTCCATAGAGAATAATATTTGAAGCTCCAAGAAGAGCGACTGTAGGATTCACACCAAAGTACAAAGCAGCCACACCAACCGTGCCACTGAGACCAGCAAATGTAAATGCTTGGGTCGGAGTTACCAAACCCCGAACAACGGGTCTTGTTCGGGTTCGGGTCATCATACCGTCGTAAATGTATTCTCGGCCCATATTAATGGCATTCGCACTTCCCGAAGACAACGTGGTTCCCACAGTGAGAAACAGGAGCTGTGCGAGTGTAGCATGGTGCGGCGTCAAGGCATAAGCAGACATTGCAGACAATACAACCAGGGCAGAAAGCCGTGGCTTTGTAAGAGCAATGTAGGGTGCCATCATAGTAGAAAGCGAAGCATTTTCAGGCTTGGCAGCCCGTTTTCGGGTATTATCAACAGGAGTGGCATTGAATGGAAGTTCCGAGGCGGGATTTTCTTGCTGTTTCCGGGTACTATCTACTGGATGACATGACAAGGCTCGGGATGCAAAGTCCACTACGGGCTTTGAATCGGGTATCAGTGAAACCTTCACAGGTGTTGGGAAAGGGTTTTGGTTTGGAAACACAGCTTCCTCTTGCTCTTTAGCATCAGACTTGACATCGTTACTAGTCTCAGGCTTTTCTTCACTTGGGTATTCACTAGATTTTGAAGATGTAGATGCACTAGATACTTGCAAATACGAGTTGGAGAGAAACTGGAAGGGGCTAGATGCTGTTGCGGCAGAATCTTTATTAAGAACTGACGAAGAGAATCGACGTAAGCGACGTGGTTGAGCGTTGGGAGTCCAAAACGACACGTGGAAACGTCGAGACGTCTGTAAAAATATAGGTATTGCCGTCGGTCCGGTCTTAAACTGCCGGGTCGTGCTTAATAGCATGATGGTTGAACGACAAGAAGTGTGCTGAAAGAAGGGAAAAAGATTTGGGTCTAAAATGGGTGGTTATAAACAACATGAGAAAAGCGTGAAAAAATTAGTGATTATCAAGAAAAACAAAAAAAAGACTGAAAACATAACATGATAAAAACAACAGAGTTATAGACCTCTAAATTTTCGGTACTTGGTCTGCGTTTGAAAACGGTTACGCGACTTGTTGTGTCAAATCAAGACCCGGAACCCGGGACATCAAGCGTAATATGGATTTCACGTTATTTGATTGGATAGATCAAACATTTCAGATTGGAAATCTGTTGATGGATTAGATAAAGCGTCAACATTACCAATCATGACTAATCTTAACAGTAATATAATACCAACATCTTAAAACAGAGTCTTTCTCAAATTTCACAATTCACGCGCTTTAGTCTTTTACTTTCCGTATATTTGTTTTCATATATTGTTCAAGCAAATATTACAATGATATACTCTTAGATTTCCTCCAAAATGTCTCATGTACTTACCATGCCCGAAACAGATCTTGCATCTATCCCTGAAGATGCAATTGACAATCTCCCTAATATCCATCGAGGAACTCCTATCTCTATATCCAGTTTGGCGATCTCTGTTGCTGCGCGTAACTCTGGTATTGTTGTGAATTCTTTTAATACTAGCAAGCTAATAGATCCTGAAAAAGATCATTATGGAACTGAGTACAGTGCTTTCGCGCTTCATATGGATCAGAGCTATGTTCAAATGCCTACGAGGTTTCAACGCTGGCTAGAAAACGCTCCTAAAAACCAAATTCTTCACTTTTTTATGGTACTTAATGTTGAATCAATGATTGGGGGTAAACATGCGATTTTGGCTTGGATTCTTAAGAGAGGAAAATCCATTACTGTCACTTTTTGTGACTCTGTTTATCGTCGTAAAAGAACTCCTATCCACATCAATGCAATATTTTCCAGAGAGCTAAATGATACCAATATACGAGCAAAAAAGACGTTCATGATTTACTTGAAGCTGATGGGTGGATCTCTATCTTCAAAAGGTACGCTAATGCCTGCTTTTCGTCAACGTGATGGCGGTAGCTGTGCATTTTTATCTGCTCTCAGCGCGGCGTATATCTTCAAATCATATTGTTTTGGCAAGAGAATGAAATCCTTAAAACATAAGAATGCTACACACGATGTTTGTGCACTGAGGGAAGAGTTATATTGGATATGTAAAACACGACAGTACCTTCTTTTTCCTGAAAACTTTTACCTCGAGTTTTCAACCTTATTTAAGACTGTGTTGGCAGAAAAATACCTTAAGCAATATATATGTCCAAAGCTACATCCAGACGTTTCAGAGATAATAAAGCAAATCTGCTTTTGGAAAGCTCATCCTTCCTCATACTTTTTTCTCTCCGATAAGTATCTACACACCGTTATGAAAAAAATGGTGTCAAACCCTTCTGTACCTTACTTTTGGTGCTTTTCTTCGTATAAACCCACAAACCAAGCTGAACCGGGTTTTTTTGTGCCTGCTCAAGTATACCGCCATCTTTCAAATTGCTTGGTCACTTCCGAAACTAAACCGGCTCTTGATCAATTTGACGCTTCTTCTTTTGACCAACTTTTCAGTAAACCGGAGTTTTTCCTCAGTATCAACAGCTTTTATGAAATATATTTGGAAACCAAAAACATTTTCAGATATTCGGCTAGTTCAAGAAAAATTCATTTTGGTCTCGCTCCAAGTGCCCCATATGTTTTGACTCTAGACATATTTTACGAAATAATTTCCAAACTCATGTCGTTAAAAACTACCTTTAAAAAACTTAATATTTACAAAACCCCTTTTACGCTCTCAAAAATTTGCCAGAAATATTATATTGCACCAAAAGACGAAGTTCACGATGACTATTCAGATATAGAAGTGCGAGATTTAGACGAAGAAGAACATGCGCTAGTCGACGCAACTAATACTGAACGTTCTATGCGAGCCTTGTCCATATTTCCGTTCAGAAAATTGTGTTCAACAGCAAATAAGCAGTTTAATCTTTCAATTTCTGAAGATACAATTGATATTACTGATAACGACTATTATTCCAAATTTGACGGAGTCTCCCTTCAACTGATTAATAATATGAGCGAAAGAATATCTGAGCCAAAAATGGTGGTTTCAAACGTTGTACTAGGAAACTCGGATTCAGAATCGGATTCAGAAGATTATAATGCGAACTCCTGGTCGTTAGTCACAAATTCTAGTTTCAATTCGCAAACCCAACCAACCCGCCCTGTGGCTGAAAATCTTGAAGCAAGCTATCAACCTGCATTTTCAACATCTGGCGCTACTGCCATGGCTTCTAGCTCTCAAAAACTGTTAGATATAAGTTCTCCATCCAATTCAGATTCTGCAGAAAAGTTGAGTTCTCCTCGGTCAACCCCGGTCTCTAGTCTCGAACGTCAGCCACCACCTCCATTGTCATTAATTTCACCTTTAAAAAGCTCTGAAGGCCGGCTTGATACAAAACTCATGCCTGGCTTTGAAAAAACTTTTCATCTTCAATCTTCATTCAGCCAAGGTTCTACCAATAACAACGACGATTTTAATCATGCTATTTTATCTGATTCTCAAAAGTCGCTAACCCTTCAATCTCCACTTGATCAAATTTCTGTCAACACGCAAACCATCTCCAGTTCAATCTCAACATCTTGTCCGAAACAGCTGATTAGTGTCAACTCTTTGTTCAACCACGATCTCCCCAACACTCAAAGCACACTTGATCCTCTCTCGATGTCTTGCTTTTCTAATGAGACACTAAATCCGAAATCTTCATTCAATTCGACTTCCCCAATTCATGAAGGCCTCTCGAATTTCAAGATGGCTTCTTTTCCTAGTAAAGATTCACCTCTATATCCCTTACTCAGTTCGTCTTTTCCTGACACTCAACTTCCAGCTAGTAGTATCACCGACCTAGTTGATACTTTTCAAAATTCAGCCAACAACTTTGTGGATACAAGCACAAGCACTTCTAACGCAGAAAAGAACATTGAAAAGGGCACACTAAACACTACACAGGATTTTGAACCAAACCAAAGATCGTTGCTTTTGCCCTTATCAACAAGTGAAGGTATACGAAACGATATTTCAGCTTTGAGTGCAAGTTTTCATTCCTCAAACACTGACCAATCTTTTCAAAATACGGACAACACTAGCAACCACTCTAATATATCACCATGCTATTTCCCTTCTTGCCCAATCAATAGATGTCCAGCTGTTGATTCAAACACAAACACTATTTTTGATCCTTCTGATACCCAAATTTCTGGTCAATGTATAAATAACCAATTTGAATCTTTTAACAAAATAACTGAAAATGAAGGGGCTAGCAGATCACACACTCTGAATGTTGATAGCCATGATGTGTTTAAATCAGACACAATTTTGCCAGATCTTCAGTCACAAAATATTAACAATAAGGCAGGTGTGGAGATTTCTAATGAGCAGGATGAATACATTCCTAAATCCAATACAAATACTACCTTGCATGTGAACAGTTTGTTACCAAATGCAGTTGAGTCTGTTGTAAGCAAACCACCACCTTTTGAACAACCGAATCCTATGGTTGATGGCGCAGACCCTAGTACAAATCAGCAACTGCAGGAAGTGAGAATTAACTCGCACCAGCTACAAAAGGAACCAGCTCTCGTACGAAAAGTCGATCAATTGGAAAACAATTCTGACGACACCGTAACTGTCACTACTGAAACGGCAGCCATGCCAGCTAAAAGACAAAGAACATCATCACGTAAGAAACTTTCACAGCAGCCTAAAAAGGTGCCTAGCGATACTTCTTTGCAACCATCTATGACTGCTGACTCCAACAGTATATTGGAAGCACCAGAAGTGAAAAAGACACCAGTTTTGAAGAGGGTATCTGAACGACAAAAAGCATTAAGAGCACGAAAGGAGGCTGCCTTGAAAGAAACAAAGGAGTCAACAATAGAATCAACTTTGACAAAAGCACCACAATCACAAAATACCTCGACATCAGAGATGGTTTTGAGATCACGCACAGTGCCAAGGTCGCAAAAAACTTCAGTATCGGAGAAGGTTTCAAAATCACGTAAAACGGCAACGCCAGAAATGGTTTCACAACTTCGTAAAACGTTCAATTCACAAAAGGCCTCAACAATGGAAAAGGTTTCGAAGTCACAGAAACCATTGCGCTCTAAGCCAAAGTTAATCCATGACTCTTCTTTACCAAATGATACTCAAAATCAGCCTGTTGAATTCACTCCAGAACAGAAAAAGGCTTTCGAATCTTTCAACAGCTTTAACCTGGCAATATGTCGCAACATCTTGGATGGCACAAGCGACTCCTTGGATCGTAAGATTCCCGAGCCAGACCATTCAAGTTCTTCTGAAGCCGATGAAAACTTGGATTTTGAAAAGTTATGTGCCTCTAAAGATAAAAGGCGCTCAAAGACAAATATTTCAAAAGCTACTGTCGATTCTGATGCTTCAAAGCAAAAAACAGATTACCCTTCTTCAAAGAGAAAGAGCCCTAGACGAAAACCAGCCCATGTTCTTTCTTCAGGTGAAAAGAGTTCAAAACCAGAACCCGAATATGTTTTTTTTTCAAATGAAGAGAGCTCAAAATCAGAACCAGTCCATGTTCCTTCTTCAACTAATAATGAATTGAGTTCAGAAACAACACGCGCTCCCTTGACTGAAAAGAACATCTCTTTACAGTTGTCGCGTACAATTTCAGAGCCGCAAAGCAGTAACATGAGTGAACTTTTTGACGATGACAGCACTTCAAGTTTGTCTTCTGATTTTAGCGATTCTTATGACGATGTCGAGTTGTTTATTTTATGGGAAAGCCAACAGAAACAAAAACTTGGGTCTTCCAATATATCAAACTCGGATCCAAACTCCAAAGAGTCGCTATCGAAGGAAATGCCGTCTCAAAAAGTTCAGAATGAAGTTCAAAACCAGCCAAGTAATAGAAATAGCTCGGAACCAGAAACTGCTGCCACAGGAATAGAAGTCAACAGTAATAATAATTCTGTTTCGAATCATGAAAGCGCAAAAGATGTCAAGCATGTTTCTGACCGTGATATTAGAAGACTAAAGCGACAACAGCGGCTTCAGTTTGGAAAAGTATAACAATCCAAATCTGCTGCAAAATAAAAACATCACTTATTAGATTTCCATTTGATATTATTCCATTTCATTTTATATTTTTGTACACTACCTCAATACACTATTTATTAATATTTTTAACAATCATTACGTTAAACAAATATGACTGTGTGCTTATAAAACAACTTATTCATCCTTAGAATCGTAACTAGGATCAATAGCACCAAGCAACAACTTGACGATCCAAGTTGAAGGATCCAAATAAACACCTTTAGAGCTCATTTCATCACTTTCAACTTCGTAGTTTCCGGTACAGTCAACCATACCTCCAACTTCAGGATCAGTATCAAGCTTTGCCAAAAACTTTCTAGCATACAAATCATTTCCAACCTGAGCAAACTGGAATGCAACAGCGTTGGCCTTGTAGGGAGTTTTCATAAGTTCTTGCTTGGCTTCAGTGATAACCTTGAAGACCTTTCGGGTGGCTTCACCAGTTGGTTCACCATCAGTGATAGTGATGACCAAGACTGGCTTTTTGAGTCTGTTATGTTTAGCAGGCTCGAGAACCAAAGGCTTGATAACACGAGCTTCAAGCTCAGTACCCAATGGCGTGATACCGTCAAACCTGACTTTGCTGACCATTGGAACAACCTGATCAGGACGAGTTAAGTTGCTGCCTTTGATTTGCGAGTTCATGAATCGAACTTCAATTCCGTCGTCATCAAATAAACCTCCAATGTATGCGCAACGACCCAAAACGACCTTCAAGTCTTCGATTCGCTCACCACCCTCGTCATGCTTCATAGATCCACTATCGTCAGCATACAAAACAATGTCATACAGAGCCAAGCGTGCCAAGTCAACAGCAATTTCCATTGGAATTCTCCATTCGCTGGCCACATTTTGCAACTTGGGACCAATTGTGTTGGCAATGCGCTCAAGTTTAGGAGAATCGTAAAAGACCTCCAATTGATTTTCTTTCACAGCATTTTGCAAAAGTCTAAGAAAATCAGCAGGATTTGGAGCTCTAGAAAGGCCACCTCCAGCAGAAGGAGATGCTTGTTGTTGGAATTGAGCAGGTGGCTGCTGCTGGAACTGAGGAGGGGATTGTTGCTGTTGAAAGCCTTGTTGGGGTTGCTGCGACTGAGCGGCCAATTTGCTTGCGAGACCCATGTTGAAACTTGATGGTTAGTATCGAAAAATAATATATGTGTGAAAAAATAAAAAAAAATGTGAAGAATTGAAAAATTCACCGAAGATATAGAGGAATTGAGCTGTTTAAATAATGTTTGTAAACTGTACAAGATCCCAATTATGCATTGTGGCAGTACAAAAAAAAACGCCAATTCAAAACCAGGCTTAGATTCTGGTATACAAAATGTGATCTGCACGTGGGGAATTGAGTTTTGATAATTGAGTAGTTATCAGCGTATTTTACAAAAGGGAGACAAAAAGTCCCTCTAGTTAACGTTTGTACAAACAATTTGAATGAAATTACTTAAACCATCCAAGACGGTATACTTGTTGAGCCATATGAAATGTGGAATTTGGGTGATTTCACGATTCCAAACGTATTTGAAATATCAGATCGACTTGAGTTATTAAACCAGTGTCTATTATTGTCGATATTTGTTATATATTACAATAAAATCTTTACATAAGCGTATATGCACTTGTTGATTAAACATGAATGCTTTGCATTTTCCCAATCTTAGCCAGCAATTGTTGCAACAGCAACAAGACCTGATTATCCTTTCCAGCAATTGGAATAGCTCGAACGAACAACGGATAAAGAACCACCAATCCGTACTTATCTTCGTCTTGTTTCGCTTGCTGTTCCCTTGATTCCATCTCTGGCTCAGAATCTGTTCCAAGACCAAAGCCAATAGAAAGAGTTTCATCAGCCATGAGCTTAAGAATATAAACCAATTCTTTGTGCTGCACCTTAGGCATAGGAAGATGGCCCCTAAGCGGCTCATCAGAAATGTAAAGATACAAGACCATTGCCAAACGTAAAGTCAAGAGTTTGTAAGAAAGAAGCTGAACTTTTGGTGGAACCGAAACAATCGGCTTTACTTTGTTAATTTCCTTTGAACCTGTTTTTGTTGTCGCTGCTGCAATATGTGCCAAATTTTCCAATAACAAAAAGGAAAGAGATTGTCTGGCTTTAAGGCTCAATGGATCTGTGGATCCAAAGTAAGTGTTATTCAACAAATACTCAATTTGTTTCTCAACGGATTGCGACATGTTTGGAGTGGAGACATCCTTTTTGGTATCAGGATTGCTGTCTTCAAACACTGAGCAAACGGGATCAAGTCTGGGAACGGTGCAAATCAACGAATTCAAAAACACAGCATTAAAAATCGTTTGCCAAAAGCTCATTGGCGCAGCTGCAGCTACGGTTTGAAGTGTTTCGTCCGAATCATTAGAACTCCTTTGCTTAGAGATAGAACCAGAAAAGACGGAGGGATTTAACAGCATGTCCATTACCTGCTTATGAATGGTGATATCAAACTGTTCATATTCCTCAAGAACTCCAACAAAATCGGATGGAAGTCCTATAGCTTGTCTCCATTGACTTTCTGGCAAATTGAGTACGCTATCGCTTGGTCGCAAACTAGCAGCTGCAAGAGAGCCTGGCGAAATTACTGACACAATGCACGCGGAAAAAGAATTCCACAACTGTAAGTTCATTCTCTCCCTTTCATTTTTGGAATCATCTTCATTTTGCTTGAAATCAGCATTTTGTGTCATGTGTGGCACGGAAGCCTTCATGACCTGAACAAATCGGCAATCAGCAAGTTGCCACAATTGACCTGAGTCTTTGCCACCATCGGCTTCTTCTGTAATATGTTTGACATATGGAGGGCACATCTTGTTATTCATTGCAATCAGCAATGCTTGAACCAGTTTATTGACAGTTCCTTTCAAAATCAACTTTGGAACATACTTTTGTGATTCTTCAAATTTGGTTTCCAAAACCTTTAAACACCTTTGGGTAATTGCAACAAATGTGGGACGCTTAGTTGAGTCATTTGCAACGTCAGGCTTCTTACCAGAGTTTTTATCACCAAAAGCAAGTATCACAAAATCAGCATATGAAGATATAATTAAGTTTGCAGTAAAGAAATCAACGGAATGGTTAATTGACTCAATTTGGTTCAATGCTTCCATTTGTAATGGCGACATGCGATCCTTGTCTGAATAAAAGGGAGCAAGAACAGGGTACGTCACACACTTCTTCAGTAATAAAACAGCCTTTAGCGCTCTTTCATTTGTAAAAGCCGTATTTGGAGTAAGATGCTGTAGGCTTTTAAAGACTTCTGAAAGAGCAGTATAACATTCTTGAGCAGATTTGGCATCAAAGCTCATTGCCTTTTGTTTCGCGTTATCAACGTTTGTCAAAACTTGTTGGCTTGTCCAAAAATTCCAGGTATCATCCAATGATTTTGTGCTCATACTCATACTGAGCTTTTGAAAGCCAGCTAATACGCTGTTCAGCGATTTGTAAACTGCTAAGGTCAAAGTAAAATCGCCACAAGAAGCAAATTGCTGAAAGTACTCGAGTAATCTTTTCCAAAGAGCATCAAAGTTTTTGTGTTCATTAACGAACTGGTTCAAAAAACTAGAAAATATATTACCGATTTGCGAACACACTAGTGTTAGTGTTTCTTCCCATTCTGTAATCTCTTTGCTTTCCAAAACACGGTCACTAGAAAATGGATCGTTTTCCATCACTTTTTCCAAAACTACCGATTGACACGCTTTCCAAACACGTGGAGAAAGGTTTGATCCATTGGCTTCAAAAATTCTGAAAAGGGTTTGGATCGCACCGTTTCGGACTTGAGAGCGAGAGTCGTATGAAATTGTAGCGAGCCTAAGTAAGGAGATCATCCACATGCCGTTAATCGAATCAGTTTTATTGTCAGACTCTGCAAGAGCAGCAAGCTCTTCAGGAGTGGCCACATCTCGGGAAAGATCAATGTTTTTATCCTTGCCCAAAGTGTTGCGGAGGTATCCAGACAATGACCAAAAGAATGATAATGACGTGAATGAAATATTGAGATCTCCTTCTTGATCACAAAACTTGTAGAGTGTGTCAATGAATCTGATGATGCAATTGGAAGGCAATGACTCAAGGAAATCGCTGCTGATCAAATCTAAAGAAGTAAATCCTGATTTAAGCAATTGAATAGATCGATCAACTAAATGACGACGATTTTGTGACTCTAGCTTTTGTGACCCTTCAGGTACCCAATTGAATACAGTACCAATAATATCAAATACCAAATCCCAAGCTTGTTGTAATGATCCACCGCAGTTGGAAAGCAGCTTATTCAAGTAATTGATACCTGTGACATGCATGGTAGCCTCAGTTGACAAAACTGAAATAGAAATGTCTTGGGAAACTTGGAGCGAAACAATGCTTTGAATTTCTTTTAATAAGGATTCAAAAATAATGTGTTGGGCGTGGGCGATGAGCTGAACCGAAGAAGAGTCTTCTTTTTCCAGTGAAAAGTACTCCATACTATTCTTGCGAATGATTTCGTTATGGATTTGACAAGCACGAATTCGGGCATTTGCAGAAGTTTCACGAGAAGTTTCGACTGATATAAAGAAGGAGGATATAGCAGTCCACGTCTGGGCTTCTTCAGTATTTAAGGAAACAAATCGGAATGAGTTGCGGTGACAAATCGCCCCAAGGAAATCTAGCAGGAAAAAAGGGTCACAGTCTGCTGGATTTCCAATACCAACTAGTACAATCTTAGATTCGGGAATCTTAACATTCAGTACACGGGCAGATAAAAAGCCAACTGAAGAAATTAATGTTTTCAATGCGCTTGGAGAGTAATCTTTTGTAGAATCAAGCAAACGCTTGACTGAGTGTTCAACTGATGTGAATTCAGACCCAAGGCCCGAAAAAAACAACGGTGCCTTCTCAATATCATAATCAGAAATGCCTTTGGAATTAGATCCTCGTCTACGGTCTCTAGGAGCACCATAGATCAGAAAATCAATATATTGAAGAGTTTCTAACAACACACTCCAACCAGAGCCTAAATTGTGACCAAGTGCAATTCCTAAGTTTATCAATGCGCGAAATGACAAGATATTTCTGGATGTCATTTTTGGGCGAGTCGATAATGTGGAAGTAGAAGCATTTGCAATTGAAGCACTGCTAGCACCACCTGTAGTACTATAATTTTGCGTTTTGGTATTTTCTCTCGTCATATTTGGACTCAACGATCCGACAATGCCTTCCATACTCAACAACCCTTGCTTCAAAAGGCCTGATTGCGATTTGTCAGATTCAGGCTCGGGTAATGTGATGCTAAATCTTCCAAGCAAAGCAAGGTATGCGTCTCTTGGCTGCACTAATATTAACATTCCGGAAGCGTGAGTGAACTTCTGGGCAGATCTGACAAGTGCATGATACATTTCATTATCCATTGTAGCTCTGAAAAAGGTTGCAAATGCCGAAAGCATTTCAGGCCAAATCGAATCGATTAGAGAGGCAATTAGCATGAGGTGCTGGTTAGAAGAATCTGTTTTAAACGCTACAGGAGATTTTCCGTTTTCTTGAAGTTGACCACGTTTGGGTGACGTTGATCTTGACCGAACGTCAGCAAGGATTTCGCTTTGGGAGGGAATGATGTGATGTGAATGCTTCTGTTGTTTTTTTCTCGCTTGTGATTCATTATTAGACGACAGCTGAACACCTTTTCCAACACCTTCAGAAAAGGAGTTGACGCAGGTCAAAGCAAGGTAATAAAGATAACTAGGTGGTAGATTTGGAGGCTCAGTCTTATCTAAAAGATCAATGCAAGATGAACGAACCAAAGAGGTTTTTGTAGAAATGCCTGGTATTTGGGTAAGATCAATTGGAGTATTATTTGAAGAATCTGGTTGCTGGCGAGACAAGTCGGGAATGTCCATTTGTTGTGAAAAGTTTCCTAAGCCAATAACAGCTGGTTGTTCAGCAGAAAGCTTATCTAAGGCCGTGATCCAACCTTTAATTATAGGTCGACGACCTTCCTTAGAGTCAAATTCAGCGTAAATTGACTCAATTAAGGAAAATTCTAAAGAAACACCCTGAAAAACTTCCATACAAAGAACACGTTTCCAATATGGAGCAGCTTCAGAATCTAACATGTGTGTGAGTAAAGACAAAATCACTTCGCACTCAACATCAAGCACAGGCAACAATCTGCGAATTATTAGGTAAAGAATTCTAGTGACACGCACAGTAACGGGGAAATCTCTTTTTTCTGAAAAAGCACGCAAAAGTATTGGAACAGCCCTAGTTCTAATCACATATCGAAACTCCGGGTGAGTCGAAAATATTTCACTATGAGCCGACAAAATGCTTTCAATCAATTCAAAGCTAACAGTTTCAGGAAGATGACCAAACTTTAGAAAAAGAGGCTTTTGGCGTTCAATGAGATTGCAAATATCGAAGAATACTCGCAAAGCGTCATAAGCAGCTGGGCTGACAAGAGCCTTATCGTTATTTTCAACTGCAACTTCAAAAGTCTTGGGAAGAGGAGTAGTAGAGGCATCTTCTTTGACTACCTTGTCAAAAACAGAAATGATAAGTTGTTGAAGAGTTGCCAACGCAGTGTTGATAACAACTGGAACTTTGTTTCCACCTTGTAAAATATAGCAAATAAGAAGAAGTTCAACAATCAGATTATTTGAAAGATAATCACCGTAGTTTTGGATAAGAGATGGGAGAGATTGAAGAATTTTGAGATGAATCTCAACGCCCAAATGCGTTGCTTCTTTTAGGGCATCTAGAACTTCGACTAAACGGTTTGGAGGTAATCCTTTGAAATTAATTAAGGTATGAAGACATTGGACTGCAGTAGCACTATATTTAGCGTTTCTGGTGGAACAAGCGATGAGAAATGGGGTGATAAAGTCAGGGTATTGTATTAGTCCTAAAAAAACATTGTTAGAATATTATGAATTAAAGCACGAAAGTTTAAATAAATCAATTGAAGCTACACATGCCTTGAAGAAACGTCGCTTCATCAGATCCAGGGATAAAAGACTTGAGAATATCATGGCTGTGTTCTGCAGCTTGACGAAGTTCATTATTACGACGCTTAGTTTGAGAAATGAGATTACTCAATTCAGTGGAGATCTGATGAATCGTCGACATGACCTCCTATACAGCGCGTCTAACCAAAATCAAAATAGTCGAGATACCAAAGTGGAATGAAGGTTGGAATTTCAGGATTTAAGAATGGACGTAAACATACGTATCAATGCGTATCGAATATATTGTCGAAACGTGGTTATAAAGCACGTGGTAATCACATGATAAAGCATAGATTAAGATATATGGTCACCTGACGCTCACACAGACTAGCCACTCACAAATATTTTTTTAAACCTTTTCCCACCACCACCCAACCCCAAAAATTCTTGTTGCTTTTAATTTTTTTTTTTTGGATCTACACCAAGCTAAAACTTCCAAACAATGCTATCTAAGCAACTTTTGGTTAAAGGATTAGGTGTTGGCCGTATTGCCGCACCTGCAAAGCCTTTTTCATTCGAAATGACCGAGCTGAAATCTGCTCTTGACGTTGTTTCTAAAAGAAACTTTTCTCTTTCGTCAACTCAATCTTCAGCTGCAAAGTCCTCAATAACTCAGCATCGTCGCAGAAGCTCCTTCTCAATGTCTGTTCAAATGGCGCAAACAGCGAAATCTGCTCGCCAGAACTCTTCTTCAGTTCCCCCAGCTTCTTCCAACAAAAGACATATTCCCATGTATTCTTTGGAACAATCCCGCGTTCCTCCTGGAATGAATCAAGAAGGTAAGTTTGAAATCCCGTTATGAGATTGATCTTTATATCAAATGTTAACTCGTTTTCTTTTTTTTTTTTGTTTTCTTTATTTAGAACTCGCTTTGGACAGATTTTTTTCTGGATACCGCCCTCTTTTTGTTTCTGATCATTTTCAAAAGACTAAATCTTCTAAACAAACTGATTCCGCAGATCACGAATACATGCCTTGGGATGTCAGTGTGTCTGGCTTGGCCCTCAACCCCGAAATGAAGCACATTCCTCGTAAGGTTGTTCGCAACTTGGTTCCTTATAACCCAGCACCAACCGAAAAAGAAGCAGACGCTATTGAGTTAGCTCGTCAACAGCAAATTGACGCTCTCGCTAAAGAGCGCCAGCGCGCTGCCCAGATTTTTGGTGCTAATGGTGACGATGTCAGAATTTTTAGTATTGAGATTAACGCTAAAGGATTACCCCAAGGTGGAAAGCGTAATAATGGTTCAAATCCTTTGGATGACACTGAGGTTTCTCTTTTTGTCGATGGCGAACTTGTTTCCAACCCCGACATTTTAAAGTCTTTGAACAAGTTCAAGTCTGTCTTGGCTAGCCCTGAGTCTTATGCCCTTGATGATGCCTCTTACATTGTTGAGTCACCAGCTTCTGAGTCATTTGGCAGAATCGTCCATGCTACTTCTGTCAAGAGAAAAAGAAAGTTGAAAATGAACAAGCACAAGTTGAAAAAGAGACGGAAATTGCAACGCGCATTGAGAAGAAAGTTGAACCGATAAAGATATGGTTAAAATAAAATGTAGCAGTGAATATATCATCATCACAAATAATCGTGTTGATTCAATTTCACATCCAAAATATTGAAAAAAAAAAAGAAGAAGGAAGTATTGTAAATAGTGTTAGTTGTATACAAATTTAGAAATGTTTTGATATATTATGATTTGTTGATGTGGATTATAAATCTGAGGGTTATGTGAAGGTAGAGGCTATTTACAAATGTTGATAAAATTGCTTTTTCTAGTACAACTGACTTGATCAGCAATTCTACTTTTAGACAAATTATTAGAATAATATCTTGTTTTATAAAGCTGAAGCGAAAAACAATATTAATATAACGTTTTAACCTATTTTCTATTACATTTTTTACGCTTAATGCTGTTGTATTTAAAGCTATACAAAACTTTGACAAATGGGTGACTTTACTTAAAGGTCTTTTATTTCGTTTTGAATTACTAGAACAGTAATTTTTCATCGTTTTATCCATTCCATTTGGTTATAGCCTTTGATTCTTGTTTTTCCAAAGTCTTTCAAATCTTTGTGCCATTGTTTTCCATTTTCCCGGCTATGTGAAAGACTTTTTGAATCATGTTTTTCATCTAAAACAGCATTTGAGTTGGGGTTTGTTCCTTGATCCGATACACCGGGTTCCTTGTAGTATGAAAAACCATTGTTTAAGTAAAAGTTTTGTGCACTTTTGTTTACATTAAAAACAGTGAGCATTAACTTTTTGCTCGTAGGTTCATCTAAACACCGCTCCTTAGCAATGTCTAATAGCCTTTTGCCTAAACCAAGTCCCTGATGAGTTTTTGCAATATGAAGTTCATATATGTACGACACTTTGCTATTTCTATCAATTTCCAGAATATCAGGTTTTGATTCTTCATTTGAGTCTATTCCATTTTTGGTTTTACCATCAGCAATCCCCTCCACGTCTTCTTCATCTTCGTCATCATCACTTTCGTCTTCGTCTTCATCAATGAATTCAGGCGCTATTGGCTCAAGACTTAAAAATCCAATAATCTTACATCCACTGGTATCAAAATTACTATTTATGTTAGCGTATCTGTTCATTTTTCTTTTCTTCACTGTGTGTTCCATTTGACTGTTAATTTCGTTCCCACTCTTAACAGCCTTATTGATGTACGATTCAATTGATGCCATAGAAATGGCAGTAGAATCGGCCGTTTTTGAATCATCAGTTTCAGATCTTTTAGCGTCATAGAGTTCATATAGAATGAAATATTCAAGCGAAGACATATTCATTTCCGCTTTTTTTGCTTGAGGAGTCCATCCCATCCCACTACTTTCATACATGGCTTTAATGCCTCGAATCAGTTTGTAGCATGCATCCAATTCATCTCGCGGTATATCCGCGGCATGTGCCCAATGCTTGATATATAATCGAGATAATGGAGATAACTGAGATTGCTCACTCATTGTAAAAGTGTAAGTGAAGTAACTTTCAGTTGACAGACATGGGCAAAAGTCACTCATGGAATATATTGAAAAAGACCCTTAATCTATTCTCTACTACCCACCTTTTTTAAAGCACAGGACTCTTTTTTTCAATCTTTGCCACTTTACGCCGTTTATGTCTATTACTCTTTGTGTAATAAACTTTTGTCATAAATTTTAGTCGACGATGTCTGTCCCATGGCTCAGTTACCCTAACCATGATACTTTAAACTTATCACCATACAAGCTATTTAGGGTCTAGGTAAACGCTGATTTATACATGGAGTTTCAACAAATACTGCTTCGCCATAATACCATTTTTCACATACCATCATGCATAACCTTTCGGAACGGCTACGATGGGCTATCATCAATGACCATATGTCAATGGTCACACGTATTATTAAAAAACACCCTGATCTGCTGGAAAACGCTGACCCCAAGAATGGCTGGACCTCTCTTCATTACGCCGGATACCATGGTCGATACTTAGTATGTGTTTTTTTGATTCAATCTGGTCACGACCGAGAGGAAATTTCATTAGATTTTGAACGAAACACGCCTCTTCATTTGGCTGCAAAACAGAATCAAGAACAGACTGTACATTATCTTTCCCAGCACCTTAGAAGGTGTTTAGATTGGCCTAATATTGAATTGGATACTCCACTTATGGTGGCTGCGAAAGCAGGTCATCAACCATGCATTACTCTGCTGCTAGATTTTGGTGCCGAAGTAGAAAAGTCTGGAAAAGATGGAAATAGACCCATTCATATTGCTGCAGCATACGGCCATCTTAAGGCAATTAGAACACTGATTGATAGGAAAGCTGACACCACTAGACCAAATAATTTGGGATGGACACCATTGGACTATTGCTATTCCTACCAAGTTAAGGAGTACATGTCAACTCTTGTGAACGAGAGAAGGAAGAATGCCAATGGCGCGAATCATGGAACTTCATATACCCCATTTTCAAAGCCCGTTCAAAATCAGCAAAAGTCCCCTTTCAGTTCTCAAAAAACAACGCCAAACTCATCTTCTTCATTGTCCAAATTATCATCCAATGCATATTCTTCGTCATTTTCGAGTCCAGGCTCTCAAACTATTTCATTGTCTACTGGTTCATCACCTCCTACTTCTATTAATGGCTCAACTTCTACCTTTGTGTCTGCAAAACTTCAAGCAGTTAATCATGCTAATGCACCTTCTGCACCATCCCCTTTACATCATTCGACAATATTGAATGTTCCTGTTGTTGCAAAACCTCAGAATTTCCACGTTCAGCAATACCAATTTCCTCCCCCTCCTCCTTCAGCTTTTTCTTCTCATACCACACCAGCCTCATCTCCAATATCCAAACCAGCATCTTATACCAAACCTCAAACAACGGAAAACTCTGTACAAAGCTCTTTGAAAGAAACAAACTCATTTTCTCTACCACCTTCAGCATCTGGACTCGCTTCTTACTCTTCAGGAAGCGAAAGTCCTCAATCTTCCATTCTTTCAAACCAATCCAATTCAGTGTCGATATCTTCTACTCAAAGTCAACCCCAATCTCAAACCATTAATCCTAACAGTTCAATTCAGCACTCTTCTGATACGTTATCTTCACAAAACCAAGCTCTTTCGCTAAACTTTAAAGACTCATCTGCTGGTGTTCCAAAAGTTCAGGAGCCTTCTCTGCAAACATCCCCAAAATCAAATATATCCTCGGTGTCTTCTTCACCAAGCAAAAAGGTTTCACCGAAAAATGTCCAAAGAGATTTAGAATCATTGGCACAACTTGCTGCAGAATTAAACCCTTCTTGTCATTTGGAGTCTTCGACAAATGTTCCAGGTTTATCATTTGGGCCTCCTCTCCAGTCTTGTGTTAAAGAAAATATACCTACTGATCAACTTTCATTTCAAGATATACCCAAAACTCCAACATTGTCAGCTCATCATGCTTCAGTAAAAAATAACTCAATATCTCAACTCGCTCAGATACCACCCCAGATGTCTGCAATGTCTACACAATCACCTTCTAAACCTTCTAACAATCCCCAGTCATTCCGACCTCTCAAACAAACGCAGTCTGTTAAACTTATGAGTAGTCCTTCTAACACAGTAGTTAAATCCAATTCTCCATCGCCACCACCTCCGCCTCCAGCGTATTCAGCTACTGGTACCGCTTCGACTTCTCCAAAATTATCTAGTTCTAACACCACATTTAGTTCAGGCTCTATTCCTCATGCCTATAACAATCCTCATTCAAGCTCTGCTCCTAATTTCCCATACCAGCAACAACAATTCCCTATAACACCACCGAAACACAATGCTGCTGCTGTTTCTGCATCTAAACATGCATTAGCATCTCTCAATAATCAGTCTTCCTCTCGGTTTACCACTACATCAAACGGAACAATGAAGCAGTTACCTGATCATATGCTGTTTCAAATACCTTCTCAATCGTCGAATGTAACTTTTGCCGAAATACCCACAAATTCAAAATCTGGCGATTTAATAAGGCCTAATGGACTTAACAACAATCAACCAAATAGCAGTCCCGGTCGTTCGCAAGGAACTTCAGATGCGTCAAGGCTATATCCACAAACCCAAGCGCCGTTGCCAGGAAATTTGGCTCAAAACCCGGTTGTACAAGTAAATACCCAGCAACGTGCAGCTTTTTTTGAAAATCATACTGAATCTCGTGTTCTTGAAGATTCTTTACAAGAGAAAGACAATGATGGCTCTGTTCCAACTCCTTTTTACAAGCTAAATGCTGATAATATGAATTTTCGTCAAGCAGTTTCTGAAGTTCATTTAAGTTCGGCCAAGCATAATCCACCACCCAATCATGTTACCAAGCCATTGGGTTTATCTCAAAATCAGCACATAACCCAGTCAAACTCAAACAACTCAAACGATTCGCATTCAAGCAACAATCTTATAAATGATTCAAATGCATTTTATGAATTAGGCACTACCCAAGGAAACAGAAGTATGCCAAGCTTAGATCACACTCCAAAAGCTAAAACTTACCAAAAGCACCACAGAGGATACCAGTTGCACCATCCTAACTACAACCCACCTGCTGCTGCTGCAGTCGCAGCAGCTGCTGCTGTTTCTACTGTTCACTCTAAAAAGTCTTTGGACTCCTTGAAGGCTGACATTCCCTCTTCTTTGCATAATCCATTTGGTCGTTCTCAAAACAGTCCTCCTCGATCCGGCTTTTCCCAAAACGGTCATTCCCCAACTATCCCTCTTCAAAACAACCCTCCTCCTATTCCTCCTAAACGTGTATTTTCTGGTAAAGGCACTCCTCCAGATAGTCTCAAGACTAAAGTTCTTGAGTCTATGTCTGATTCAAACTCATATTTTGCATTCAATACTCCATCGTCTGACGAATCTGCTTTGTCTACGGGAAAAAATTCCTCCTCTTCAATTCAAAAACAAGCTTTGCCCCAAACTCAAGTGCAAGGCTCTGGAATGCAAGACAATAATCAGCAACCAGTTTTTGACCCCAACATTGTTCACCCAAAACCAATTAAGCCAGCCAAACCTGCTCATTTAAACTCATTTGTTAGAACTCCTTCACCTCGAAACCAGCCATCTGTTCCACCACCACCACCACCTCCTGCTATGTTTAATTCAGCAAACCTGGGGATTATTAAGGGAGCAGAAACACAGACATCAAATCAACTACCTCCTACTACTTTTTCGGGAAATAAAGCCAAACAAGAAGCAGGCACTCGTCCTGTTCAAAATGGCCCATCTGCTAATACCAACTCGGGTTCAGCAGCAGCTAGTAGTTCAGCACATTTGGGACATCATAGAAATAAAAGTAACGGGAGAATCACTCCATTTGCTATTGGTGATGGTGAGCTATCACAGCTGAATAACTCTGCCTCTTCGTCTAGTTCTTCATTGGCTACGCTTATGGCTGCCTCTACAGTCCAATCAGATACACCAGATAACAACAACATTGATCGGGGTAGTTCAAATGCTGCTGGGCAGTTACAGTTTAACTATGTAGTTGGAAGTGATATTGCAGGAAAGAATGATAGAGGTTATTCTGGTACAAAAATGCATATGGTGGATTCTAGCACTAACCATTTAGATCAAGTTATGAGTATTGGAAATCCAGCTTCAAAAAGCAATTCAGACGTGAAAACAGGCACAGTGCCTAATGATTTCTATTATTCCTCGCAACCGCTTTATACCCAAAAGTCCAACTCTTCGTTTTCTTCTGATTCGTCTACATCCTCGTCTTCCATAAATTCAGATCGAGCTGATACCTCTGATAATTCTATAAGATCTGAACGTTCCAATTCATTCGGGCAGTCTGCCGCATCGAGCGTTGCAATTCAACCAGTACACTCAGTTTCCTCTCTCAACTCTTCTCAACACTCGTCACACTATGTGCATCCACCAAGTTCATCACATAGCTCTGTCAGTATGCTTAAACAAGCTCGAAACCACGTGAAAGAACTTAGAGATCAGCATGTTGGAGGAAGTGAGCGAAAGAAGAAGGATAAAGATAAAGATAGCCATGGTGTTGAGTCTGATGGGACTCATTCTTTAAAGAAAAAGCAAAACTTTTTGCAGCAAATTGCTTCACACTATACATCTCCTATCCAGCAAGCTTACAACTATCGTGACCAACGTGAACGCGAAAAGGAAGCAAAAGCTGCATATCTTACACAGTATCACGGTCAGCCGGATGATCAGAATACACATCTAAACAATACAAACAACTCCAATTCTAAAAGTTCCTCTTCTGCTTCTTCATCTTCATCTTTCTCCTCTAATTCTTCATCTTCTTACGCGACTAGATTAGGACTTTCTTCTCATAAGCATTCTCGCAAAACCTCAGCTTCTTCCCTCTCATCTGTGGACTCAGTACAAATTCTACCAGTCTCGCCAAAATCTGCAATGAGCCTGTCAGCAAAGTTTGGGTCGCCACGGTCACCCAAGAATGAACGCAAATCATTTGATCGTTAAGAAAAAAATTAGACGTTATATATAAGCATTAAAATACATGATATGCCACAATATGAGTTTAGATTTTTTAACAAATATAAAAATGATAAATTATTTACGTTACTTGTCAGTTTGAAAATTAAAAGATTCAACTTCAACTAACTAAACGCAAAACTCAAAGATTAAATCTTTACTATAAACAAACAAAACTAAAGAGCAAATACTAACAAATAAGAATACATATAGAAAAAAACCTTGAAAATCTGAGGCTTATTGCCTCTTTTTCATATCCTATTAACAATTCCTCCAAAGAGTTTCCAAAAGCACTTTCTAGCCTTAAATATATGAAGTCCAAAGCTGTAGAGTATTTGATAATTTCATTTACCTGCTTGCATCATGTGTGATATAAAAAAATAGAGAGTGCTGAAATAGAGATAAAAATAATAATTGATATCAATAAACCTGAGATTGGTTGGGTACTAGCCGGGAAAAAAAAGCATATTTGAGGAGGTAACAGGATGTTTTTTAATGTGATATCATATTTTAAGCAAAATATTGAAAACAGGTAATGATGAATAAATGTATCAATAAGTTGGGGTTTACTCTTTTTGGTATATAAATATAATTTATGGGATATATTCATTTGTGAGCTGAAGATATATTAATCAAGTATTGTAACCGAAAGAAAATATGAAAAATGTGAGTATTTAAATTTCAACATAGCGTATTTATGAAGAGACATCTTTTATTTGGGTCTTATGGTCGTTTCAACTTTGTTAAAATAGTTATAAAAGGTGAATCTGTATCTGCGCAATTACATTATTATAATTTTTGGTGTTCGGGTTATGAAAATGGAATTTGTAAAATAAGTTTCAAGGTAAATTTAAAATAAAATATAAAGTAAAAATCAATCAGTAAAATATAATATAGATATCTCAAGTATTTTTTTTTTTTTTCAAGTATAACAAATGTATTCTGGTAATTCTATGGCACCAGGTATTTTTTCGAAAACATCCTATTGTCGCCGTATTTCCTTTTCTTGTAGTCAATCTTTTTAGAGGTTTTATTTAATTTCAATGCTTGTCAATCTGTATCAATGGTAATTTTCAGTCGAAGGTAAATTTAAAATCACAAATAGCAAACAGTCGAGAATTGTAAACAACTCAAAGTAAGCGTAATAAGCTAGGCTGTACGTTCTTAATATCCATATCGGCTTCGGCGACCATCATATTCATAAGATCCTGAACCAGGAGGTGGTGGTGGTGGTGGCAAAGGATCCATTTGGCTTTGGTTTCTACCGCTGCTGCTGTTGCCGCCATATCTATCTTCAGAGCTTTGACTGTTTTGGTGACCATATCTTCCACGTGATGAAGAGCCACGATCATTAGGAGGTGGAGGGGGAGGTGGGATATCATTGTATCCTCCGTTGCCACTATTGCTGCCACGCTCATTCAACATGTTACCTCCTGACATGTAGTATGGAGCAGGGTTACTAGAACTATGACCATATCGGGAGCTGCCACCTTCAGAGCTGCTTCGCGAATTATTTTGAACAGGACCAGATTGGTAATGAGCAGGATAGCGTTGCTGAGAAAAGCGATCATAGCTTCCAGAGGGAGAAGGTGGGTGTAGAGGAGGCGAGGAGTAAGAGCTAGATTGTTGGTTGCTGTTACTACTGTGGTGGCTATTGTGATGATGTGAGCTGTGTTGGTTAGAGTACTGCGAAGAAGATCTATAATCAGTTCCAGAAGAATAAGACCCATTTCTTGAGCTTTCGTAGTATCCGCCGCTTCCGCCACCATTGTCGGTAGACTCATTTGAGTTGCCAGGCAAATCACCACTACTACCTGCAGAAGCAGAAGTACGATCGCCATTGCTGCCATACCTGTTTTGGTATCCACCACGGCGCTGAGTAGGAGGAGCAGGAAGAGGACCTTTACGATAAGGATGAGAAGAATTTCGAATATCTTCGTGGCGATACATGCCGCTACCACTTCCAGGTTGACTGTCTCTGTGGTGCTGAGGATTGTGGTGACGACGGTTTTCAAAGTTTTGACGGTCATGGTCATCGCGACGATGCCTGTCAAAAGGTCGTTGGAATCTTCCTCTACCAATACCACCGCGCGAGCCACCTCTGAATCTATCACGAAAGCCGTTAACGTCTCTAGAATCATATACATGACCCCCGCGACCACGACCGCCATGGAATGGAGGTCTGCGACGATTGTTCATCGTAGGAGGCAATCCAGCCATACCTGGAATGATTGGGTCAACATGGTATTCTCCACGTTCAATAATATCAAGACCCTTGTCGCGAAGATAAGCAGTCAAAACCTGAATAGCATCTTCCAATCCAACAGAGTTGTCTTGAGCAAAAGACAAAATAATTTGGTGATAGGGTGCTTCTTCAGCAGCTTGCTCAGGCTTTTCGTTGACGAGAGTTTCAATTTTGAGAGCAAAGCGGAATGGGACAACAACCTTTTGATAAAACTCGCCTTCGTCTTCATTAACAAACTCATGGAACTTGGATGAATAAGCGACTTTAAACTCATAATCATCAGGAAGTTTGGTTTTGATCAATCTAGCAGCAGTGTCTGATGTAGTCATCAAACCTCTAATTTCAAGCTTCTGCTCAATGTCTTCATAATGCTCTTCACTGGGGACATTGACAATAGTATTGGTAGTGCTTTCAATATTTCCAATAAAATCAGCATGGTGAGCAAAAAGAATTCGCATATGAGAACGCGAAAGCTTAATGAAAGTGGTACCATGCTCCTGGCTGCGGTCATATACAGTCTCCAAAAGCTCCTTTTTTGCTGGTTCCATTTCTTTGGCGTTTTTCGAAGGACATCTGATGAGAACGTTGGTGGATTTAAGGCGAGTATAACCATTGGGATTAACATCGTAACCGCTTGAGAACTTGATGAAAACATTGTACTTTCTCATAATACCTTGTACGGTAGAACCACCTGCACCAATAACTTTTTTGTGGTATGTTTCAGGAATGTAAAAAGCAAGTTCAGATGGAAGCTCCTCTTCCAAAAGTTTCAAGCCATTGGTAGCCTCTGGAGGGTATTCAGAATAAATGTCAACATAGAAGTTATACTCGTTGAAGGGCAAAAGTTTAATGAAAACAGGGGATGTATTTGTGATACGAATAATTTTACCATTTTTCTTACCAGAAATGAATTCCCTTTGCTCGTTTGACAATTCAACACGGTATCGGACTTGTTGTTGGGCTTGTTCCCAAATAGGCAAGCTCTTAATCATAGCCACAGCTCTCTTGGTGTCGCTCTTGTATCCAATGATGTCAAAAGAAGTATTTTTGCAGACAATAGTAGCACCACTACCAGCGGAAATTCTATCTAAGATATTGAAGTCGACAGGAATGTTTGGTTGCTTAAAACTTCCTTGTCCGTCTTCCTCACCAGTGTGTACCCAGTAAGAAGCGTTATAAAGCAAAGTGGTCAAATTCATAAGTTCTGTAATTGTCAAATTGCATATAGGGACCGAAGGACTTTGAACACGGATTACTGCTCGAGCTGCTCCTAAGTAGGGTATTTGAATAAATGTTCCATGAGAAACCATGATTTTTCGTAACGAGTCTTGGAAACGCAAACTGAGCAAATCGATTTTAGCAAACGAAATGACACAGTCCTTGACCAATGGTTGATTTCTTTTGATGATATCTTTGAGCATCAGTTTGGCAACAAGAACATGAAACTCTTCACCAGTAATATAAATTTCATTGAGATTTCGAGCATTGTGGTTTGACGCCTGTGAAGCAAAAAGCTCGGGAAGCCATTCTGGTACAAAGATTTTGGTTTTGCTTACACGTTCAATATACTTGAAATTGGTCAAATTCGGGCCCGCAACTAAAGGCTGAAGCGACAATTCCAAAGCAATTGAGTCCACAAAGTTACCGCGAATTTTTTCTAAAATGATTTTAACTTTGAACTCAGCAAATCTGGAACTATCTTGGTCACCATAAATCAAGATGTGGAAAGGTTTGCTTGCAGACTCAGAATTGAGCTCACTATGGTATCCTTTGCCATATGGGATCTTGTCAATAAAATCAGTGACAAAAATAGAAACGCCACAGTAATCGGCAATCTCGTCCAAGTATTTAAGGAGAACTGGGTGAAACATGCCATTTGAATGCTTGTAGTCAGTTATACTTTCGCTCTTATCATCATCATTTTCTTCTTTGATATTCGTTTGAGAATCATTGTTACCTTCAGGAGCAACTTCATCGTTATTTAAAGATTCACCAGCGCCAGATGTGGTAGTATTAGATGGAACATAATTACTGCTCAAAATACCATCCGAGTCAAGACCAATATGACGACGTTCCACTTGGTAATAAGATCGAAGAACTCTTCCTCGCTCAGCGGGAACAACATTTCCAGGACCAGCAAGATTAATTGTAAGTGTGTTTTCGAGGATACGGTCTTCCACAAGACGAGCTTGAACCAGGCCTTCAGCACTTATAGAAGCGGTGACTGTACGAAGAGATGGGAGGTTATCAGTAAAGGTAGTAGCATCCAAAGCTTGCTTAAACTCATCAGAGGTGTCGTTGGTATCCACTGGTCTCCAAATTGTATTGTTTGTGGCAGTAGTAGGGGTTTCATAGTAAACATGTTGGTTTTTTTCTTCATTGGTAGAAGGTTTCGCCAAGTATGTATAAGTCAATGGAATTGATAATAAAGTCGTCGTTGACTTTTCAGAACTAGAAGACGAAGACATAATTGCTATGTGATGCTTTCTTTTGGGCTGAAGAAAATATATTTGAAAAGGGTGTGTTGCTGGTAAAAAGCTATAATTTTTTAAAAAATTTTGACAATTTAAAAATAAATGGAGGGGTAGATATAAGAAAGCCAATTATGCAGCAATTTTCAGAACTTTTAAGATTCCAACTAAAAATTCAACTATCCGAATGTAACAATCAGAGTTTAGCTGTGTCAAAATATTTCAAATTATTGAAAGTATTTAACAATTCAAAACAAGAGGTATTGGGAATATGTTTTTTTAGATATCAATTAATGAATTCGAAATGACTGTATTGATGATATCAACCAAAATAAAAACGTTTAAAACGTTAAAAATCTCTGTGAGAAAAAACAATAAAAATATAAAGCCAATTTCAAAACAATTAGAATTGCAAATGGCTAATAAGTGTCGATGAAAAAGAAAAAAAAAAAGAATATATTGAGAATGTAGAGGAAAAAAAGGTGGTTGTAAAAATAGTCGTGACATTAGTGAGACAAGCGTGGTGGCAGTGTATATACAGGCACAATCGTGATCACATCAGCGTATATTTGAGTCTGTGACATTGATCAAAACCAATTTTCCATATTGGCGGCACCATACGCTTTTTAAAGACATAGACAATTAACTGATAAGACTCAGCTTGGCCTCAAATACATAAACATACTTCAATGAACCAGAATCAATCAGTTTCCTACGCAGTGCCACCTCCTTTACCTTCTACTCCAGATTCAGTAGCATCTTATGGTCACCAGTCGCGGTTTTCTGAAAGCAATGCAATTGTGAATTACAGCACTAACGAACCCCAGCATACTGGTCCTCAAGACTCATCAAACGGGACAAATGGCCCAAATGCGGAGTTTCCGATCCCTAAGTCAAGACCAGTTCCATTAGTGCCTTCAGAGTTGCCTGAAGAACTTTTGAGCAAACCGTAAGCTAAGAATTCGTATTGGTTTCGACTTTAATTTACTAACGTTTGCTTTAGAGCAGCAACTCTAGAAGAATTGCTCGATGATCCAGCAGCTTTGCATGGTTTAGCGGAAAAGAATGTTGTCTTTCCAACCGCGCCACCTGCTCCAGGTACAGTTACTACTTCCAATCCTCACAATCCTGCACCACCAGCCTTACCATCCTCAGCATCTAACGTTACACCTCTAAGTGCAATTATCAACCAGCAACTTTCAGCTTCAGATATCAACAAACAGCGCGCTCAAAACTTATCCCAAGTGATACAAACGACTCTGAAATCGCGCCGCGAGGCAGCACAAGCTGCATTGACTCATGCGAAAACTGTGGAACAAAAATGGGTTGCTGTGGAAGCTGAAATGTACAAAGCTTTACAGCCATATACAACCGAAGCGCTAAAAAGTAGAATGGCCCGAGCAGTGAGTGAAGCGGAGCAGGTATCGGAACTGTTAGCTGACTCGTTTTTGGAAAATAATTCCCATTCTCATTTACGCTCCCATAATCGTACCGATTCAAACAGCAGTAATAGCAATGGCAAATCTGGAGCTAGTGGGGATAATCTCATAGTTGATGATTCTACAATTTCAAAAGATTTCAACGAGTTCATTAGAAACTACCGAAAGGAAAGAAAAACATATCATTCAAGAAAAGAAATCATGGAACGTTGGAAAGAAGAACGAGTTTCACGAACATATTGAGACCATTTTTACATCAGTTTTTGTCAATGTTTTCTAAACTGTTAATTCTCTTTAATAAAAATCATATTTCAAAAATAAAGCGATTATTTATGGAAATTTACTTCACAGGCACTATTCCAAACCGTTACTTTTTTTTTTTTTATCTTGTTTTCCATCACGAAGACCCATGAATGCTTTTTCTCAAAGACAATGTAATTTCATGAGAATCTGGGTCATCCTCCTCCTCTTCGGGCAATCTAAATCCAACATAGTCATCGGTATTCAAACTTTCAGACGTCTCGCCTAACGAACCCAAATCGCCGGGGGTCATGATGCCAGCACGATCTCTGGGAGAGCCCGGTGCAGACAACGGGCGCGTGAGCTTGTTGTGAGAGTCATCAAGAAATGGATTATTTTCATTGTCAAAATTGTTAGGATAAGCACGTCTTAAAGCGAGCTGACGAGCCTTGATGTATTCAAGGCCCATACGCTTCCAGTCCAGCAAGTCAGACAATCTCTCTGTACGATTGCGCTGGTTAATGCGCTGACGTCTGGATTTGCAGGTGAACTGAAACATACAATCAGCAAGCTGGTTAATAGAGTCGTCAACACCCTTGGATCTACGGTCAACAATGTAGATACCATAATCACTAGAGTTTTCAATCAAGTCTTCCATGTAGCAGCCAAAGCCAGAAAGGTTAGTTGTGATGGAAGGAACGCCCATAACAGTGCATTCAGCAGGAGTATACCCCCATGGCTCATAGTATGATGGGAAAACACCCAAATGGCAGCCTCGGACAAAATCATCGTAATCAAGAGGCAGAATGGGATTGTTAGAATTGAGAAATTCAGGGTGGAAAACAACTTTGACACGATCAGATGGATGATTAAAAAGCTGGACTCGACGAATTTGGTTCAAAATAGGATCATTCGAATCATCAAGCATATTATGTGTCACAATTGGCGGAAGAGTGTTGCGCTTGAGTGCATTAACACGGCGCTTCAAGAGAACCTTATCAGACGAAGTCAGCAATTCGTCCAACTCAGGAAGCTCATGAGACTCATTTTGTCTTGCACAAAAGTCAAACAAGCGTTGGCCGATGCTTTGTTGAACCTCCTTGACTGAATCAGAAAGTGCTTTGACAACAGCCTGGCCCTTGAGAGTTTCATTGGTATAGCTGCTAGTAGAAGCGGGCATGATTATAAAAGCGACAACGGTTTTATTAGATCCAGAAGTCTTAAGCCTGTGATTCAAACGGGCAAGTGCTTCGATATACATGTCGGCGCCCTTGTTTCTGTATTCATATCTTCCAGCAATGAAGAAATACAGAGTGTTTTCAAGATCAAAATCATAGTGGCCGTAAAAGTGACCACGAACAAACTCGTTGATCTTTTCCTTTTTCACAGCGTGGAGGTTTTGAAACTCATGAACAGCAGAAAACTTGACAACGTTAAGGCCATTGGGGAGAACTCCATCGGGCTTTCTTTTAAGCAAATGTTCTGCCTCGTATGCAGTGATATGGGATACGGTCGTGAATACATCGGCAGAATGAGCAGCCGAACGTTCGATACAATATCTGTGGTAAATGCCGCGCTTACCAGCCTCAGCATCTACATCAAACCACTGTAAATTGTTGTAAAAGTCAACAGATCCAGCACAGAGATATCTACCCAAAAGAGTGGCATGGGTTGTGAAAATAGTGGTAACGTCAATTCTGCGTTTACGGCATAATGGAAGAGCAATACCAGCGAGCCATTCATGGAAATGAGCGATAATGGCATGTTCAGTATCTCTGGAAGAGTACTCGCCAAGAAACCAAGCAACAATATAGCCAAGAATAATTGCATCATTGGACTCGGAATCGCCGTCAGGAGCCGGAATTCCCGAAGTATTCCAAAGATCTGTCTTCCACTCTGCTAAGTTGTGATAAGCAGATGCGATGTCAAAAAGCAAAACCCGGGGAGCACCATCAATGAGCCAGCGACCATAGAGATACTTAATTCCACGCTCAGACATTGATTTCAAGGTTTCAGCCATTGCGGGATTTGAAGGAGTTAGCTCTTCAACTTCAATTGAAGCTGATTGCCTATTAAGAGGTCCAATCAAGCAGTAGCGGTCTCTATATTCCTTAGTGGTAACAGGAGCTTTTGATTTGATAACAGAGTAGATACCTCCTACCCTGTTAGCTACTTCTGTAGCAATTTCAAACAACAGATGCTTTTCAACGTCACGTCCCATGATCAAGAATGAATGAAAATAAAATTGAAAGTTTGGCAGTTGTTACAAGCTTAAAACAAACAAAAAAAAAAAAGGTAGAGAAAAGGTTGATTTTAGAGCTAGAAAATAAAGTTTTAAATGACAAGATAAAGAAAAACGTGAACAGGAAACGGTTGATATATACAATTTGGGCGCAACAAGAAAAACTAGAGGTGAGGTTTTTTTGATAGTAAAACAAAGAACGGAGATTAGTTTGAATCGGGTGTAAACTGGGAGTAAGAATAATAAAATATCTAAAAAAGTAAAGAAAACGAGGACGAAGAGGGATATTTATATTGGTGGCTGGATGTGTGTGATTTTACAATTGGCAAATGTCAAAAATCGCATCAAACAGCCCCCATCAAATACCTCCAAGAAATGTGAGGGTTTCAAAGGCAGTCATAGCAACGGCAACAACAGCAGTAATACTAACATTTGACAGTCGTAACAGCTATGCCCACGACCATAGCATGTTTCATAACTCTTTCGCTAGATATTTCATGGCCCTGTCAAAACCAGTTTCAAATTTGACATGACAAACTATCTCAATTGTTACACATGTTGATATTGCATGATTGAATATACTTGATTTTATATTTACAACTTGGATTATATACTTTTTGATATCCTATTTGATTATTAGTTTTGGTATCAGTTTTTCTTCTCAAATGGAAGAGTGCGTGGTGGTTTGTACAAGTACTCCTTTTCTCGTAACTTCTTTTGATCTTTAGATTCTTTGCCCTTAGGATAAACAACTTGTTCATCAATAACTGAAAGCTCCTCTTCATAAGCAACATCCTTCTTTTCACCTGCGGCTCGCTCCTTCCAAAGAGTTTTGATTTCACTCACGCAGTGCATGCACAAGGTATGACGACGCTTGATGTGACCACAGGATGGGCATCGATCCAAGTTCAAAAGCTCCTTCTGATGTTTAGATCCAGGACCCAATTGATGGTTACGTTTACGACGATGAGAAACTTTCTTTTTAGGGACAGCGAGCAAAATGCCGTTATCATGGAAAAAGTCATTGGGAATCATAGAAACACCACTCTTGGTACCTTCACTGTTTTCGCTCTGTGTGGCATTTTGTTTGTGTTGCAATCCATTCTTGTCAAGACCTGTGAGTTCGCCGCGAACCTTCTGTTCAGCCTGCTTGGATCCAAAGGGTATGTCTAGTCTGACTTTGATATCAGGAATGTTTTGAAGGGTCTCTGCCAAACGAGGGAAAAGGCTGGGAATAAAAGCAGCTGGGGAACTGTTGGCAAATCCAGTAGAAAAAACCCGGTTGTTAATCAAAGATCTCCACGAACTGACGCTAGCCATTTTTGAAATTTGTTGAATTTGAAATGCTTGTCGGTTTTAATATTGACAAAAATACCCTTTCAACAGATGATGAGCCGAGTTGATTTATAAATTTACAAGCTGTGGTGAGGTGAATGGTTGAAATTTTTTAAAGAGGATTTCAACTGGTCAATGAAAAATGTGTAATCAACTGTCATTGATTAGTAAGGTGATACGTTGATTACATAATGTGGAATTGCCTGCATGTTGTTACAATTACAGATTTGGTCACATACCTCTCTCGTACCCACTGTTCAAGTTTCAAATTTCATTCCATACAATCTTCCCAGTCTGCCACATAAGGTTACTTAGTTTCAGAACCCCTTTTTCAGTCCCAACTCCCTAACTTCCTTTTTTTTTGTTTTGTTTTGTTTTTTCTATCCACAACACCTTTTTTTCAAAGCAAACGATAGATACCCTGTTATCATTATCATTAACTCATAATGGCCACTATTATTCAACCTAGCTCTCATGTCGGTTTCGACTCCATCACCTCTCAAATTGAGCACCGTCTTCTTAGACGTGGATTCCAATTCAACATCATGGTTGTAGGCCAGTCAGGATTGGGCAAAACCACCTTTATCAACACTCTTTTCGCATCTCATTTAACTGATACTTGTGGCCGTATTGATCCTTCTGAAGATTTCTCACGTACCCCTGACATCAAGGTTGTTTCGCACGTCATTGAAGAAAACGGTGTTCGTTTAAAGATGAACATCATTGATACCCCTGGCTATGGTGACCAAGTTAACAACGAAAAGTGCTGGGATCCTATTGCCAAGTACATCAAAGATCAACACTCTGCTTATCTCAGAAAGGAACTCACTGCTCAACGTGATAGATATCTTCCTGATACTCGTGTCCATTGTGTTATTTACTTTATTCAGCCCACTGGCCACGGTCTTAAGCCTATTGATATTGTTGTTCTCAAGAAGTTGACTGAAACTGCAAATGTTATTCCTGTTATTGCCAAGTCTGACTCTTTGACTCTTGTTGAGCGTGAGGCTTTCAAACGCAGACTTCAGGAGGAGTTTGCTTATCACAAACTTCGCTTGTACCCCAACGATTCCTATGAAGATTATGACGAGAATGATCGTGAATTGAACCAGCAAATTAAGCAATTGCTTCCTTTCGCTATTGTTGGATCTGAGCAGATGGTTACTATTGATGGTAAGGAAGTTCGCGGCCGTAAACACCGCTGGGGTGTCATCAATGTTGAAGACGAAAACCACTGTGAATTTTCTCACCTTCGTACCTTTTTGATTTCTACTAGACTCCAAGATCTGATAGAAACTACCTCTCACATTCATTACGAATCATTCAGATCTAAGCAGCTTCTTGCTCTTAAGGGCAATTCTGCTTCAACCTCAACTTCAAATCACCAGCAACAACACCAACAGCAACAGACTCCTCAACAGCCCACCCAGCCTGCTCCTCAACCGGTTTCGCAGCTTCAACAAGTTCCTGTTTCTGCTGGTACTTCAGCTGTTCCATCTCGTTCTGCTTCTCAAGCACCTTTTGCCAGCGGTCCTTAAATGAGTGGTCTATACCTCTTGTTGTTATAATTCTGGAATGGTCTTCGTGGCTTTGACTTTAGCGTGTGTTAGTTTTTTTGAAATTGTTTTTAATTTTTTTGCAATGCGTGTATTAATTTGAATTTATATTATTTATAACTGTTGTTTTGTATACGCTTGTATATTTATAAATATGTATTGTTAACTATGGATATAACTATTGGATAATGAATTCCAAACTATGCTCGGTTTCATCAAGTAAAATTGAAATAGGTCACACATTACTTTACTTTTCAATATACATTTTCATGAAAATGAACGAGTTGGGTTTAATTTTCTTCTATTTTATCTCTATTACACTACCAACTCGAAGAAATAATATTATATACTTTTATAAAACGTATACAGAAAAAAAAATATTATTTTCAGCAATAGAGCTTTTGTTTTCATTACTCCACATGATATCTACAAGTCAGATTACTGTAATGTTCTGGTTTTCGTTATTATTTTTCTAATTTGGTGTCATTTTGTATTTGTTTACTTTTGATATAAAACGCATTTGTAGCTCCCCTAACACGTGTAACTTAATGTTTTCACGCATTAACTAAAGGACCTTGGGAATCAGTTGTAAGCCAGGGCAGAAGTCGACCTACAGATGAAATACCAAATGACGAAAGAGCAGCATCGGAAATATATGAGGAAAAGATGAAGGCATTAAAACATATCAACAGGAGTACCAAGAAGGGGATAAAGGAGTTTGGTACAGAAGAATTGCAGATAGCGAGAAGGTAAACACTAAAGCTAGGTTTCTCAAGATAGGAGAAGTACCAAAAATCCTATTAGGAAACAAGGAAGGAATACAGGCAACTGTAACCTTTCTGAAATCCATAACGTGATTATAAACCCTGAAGTCGGCAAAGAGAGCCAAGTGGGTGTGAATGAAATTGTATTCGGGCTAAACTCTCGCAAAGCTTGGGTTGATGAGGCAAGAAACGATCGTATCGGTTGTATCTTATTTGAGACGGAACATGTGTTGGAAAGCCAGGAAGTACCGCCAATGTGTTTACATTTGGTGTTATGTAGTAATTGTGTGGAACATTCTCTGGCAAGTGATGCTACAGGGCCAGTAGGTAGCTACGTCTATAAACAATAAAACCAAAGACTAACGAAGGGAAGAACTAAATAAATTAGAAAGAAAAAACAATGATCCCCATTAACTAAATGCATCTAATTGAATTTAAAACACATTAAACTAACAAAGATTGATAGTAAGAATGAACTGCATGAACAATCAAAACAAAAATGAAAACAAAGCAACTTGGTTTTTTTTGCTAGCTATCTGTAGGTGTGTAGCAGGTGTACAAATTACCCATTTATATTATCACCAAAAATCCCCAAATAACAGTGAACATTTTTGTAAAATTATAAATTAAGACTTTACATAATAAATAGTGAGAGAGAAAAAAACTTAGGTATGATACATCTATGTAAGAATAAACTCGAAAAATGAAACGTGAATTTTATATAGAAAAAACCAAAATACCGACTTCAGATTTGCATTTTTAAAACATCCGAGAGGTTTTTTTGCGTTCGCGAGGCCGAGAAGCACTTTGGAAATCCAAAATTTCAATCCCTCCGTCTTCGTCATCATTAATATTGATATCATCATTTCTTGGGCCATTATTATCGCCATCAATATCTATATCAATAGTTCCTTCATCTTTACGGTGATTATACTTTTGCGAATTATCTATACCAGACTCGTGATTATTAGAGCCCCTAACCAAGCCATTTTTTAGAGTCTCGGAGCCTAGTTGTGGAAAACGGTTGTCACTCTTTGCTGAAATATGCCGCCTAGGCCGACGATTAACAACTTCATGGTTTTGGCTTCCATTCATTTGGGAGCTAGTAGAAGGTGCCGATGACGCTAAAAGCATGTTTGATGTTGAGACAGAGCTGTTTCTTTCAAAACGCGTTTGAGACCCGCGTCCAATTTTTTTTTCTTCTGCAAATTGGACACTCTCATTAAGGCTAGTGGTGTCTGGGCTATGACGAAGATTGATTGACGGGCTTGTTGATGAACGATGTGAACGAGTGTGGGCGCTTATGGCTTGATTCTGTATGTTGTTACTAGATCTTGTCGGCCTTTTGTAATCGTTAGCTTCAGATTGAAAAGTAGACGGTTCGACTGATACTTCAATAGAATCTTCATCTTCATCTTCAACTTCTATAAGTTTACCAGAATCAGAATTATATTTAGCCTGCTCATGTTTGGAGCTTGAAGCAGATCCCTCGTGTTTGCTCTTTCTATCTAGACTTCCAAGATATGATTTTTTCTGCGAAAAATTTGAATCTAACAGCTGAATACCATCTGCATTTTCAGCAAGCTCCAAAGAACCTGGTTTTATTTTAGCTTTTTTGGCATATGACTCGCGAGCTAGAAGTTTGTGGACTGGGGCAGCGGGGTTAGATACAATTGAGTGATCACTTTGTTTGCTCTGGGTCAAAAAATGATCAGCGCTTTCATGGTTCTTAATGCTGATGGTATTGTTGTTTGCGGGAGTTGTTGCAGTGGAAACCTTGGTATCAGTAGTAGAAAGCTTTCCACGGTTACGGCAATTTGACAGAGCAAATTTCATGTTTTCACTTAAATCGTCAGCCGGAAGTGAACTTTCACCATATCTATCATTAACAAAGCTGGATTTAGACTTTCTGATACGTGATGAACTAGCAGACTGTGTCAATGGACTAGGATTTTTTGAATTTCGTGAGCTGCGCGATCCTCTAGATCGTGATATTGGCCTTTCAGTAATTGAGATAAATTGAAGAGCGTCGTCATCGTCATCATTTATATCCATATTTCCGGCTTCATCATCATTGCCTTCATCAGCTGTTTGGCTTGAATCTCGTGATGCTTTTTGACTGTCATTATTGCTTTTATTTTTCATCAATTCATCTTCAATGTCATCGCTGTCCATAATAACATCACCTTCTACATCTCGTTTTATGTCTCTGACATTTTTAATACCTGCTTGAGAAATTGAGTTAGAATTTACTCCATCTGTCCTGCTTGTGTTGCGTTGTGGTGTTGATTTACCACTCATGGAAAGAAGCAGGTTGTTTGATGAACTTTGAGCTGGAGGCTGAGGAGATACTTTAGGAGTGATACTGCTTTCGGTAGGTGGATTTTTGGCTGCTTCAGCTTGTCGATTTTTAATTTGCATATCACGATACCACACAAGTCTTCGAATTAAAAACCTTCGCTTGCCTTTTAACATTTCCTTATGCCAAAACATTTGGAGATCTTCGGCAGCTTGAGCAGTATTATCTAAAAACAACCCTGTACAGTAATTAGGGTTTTTCAAAAAACGCTCAATAAAATGAATAAGGTAAACACCACAGTCCGACAAATTGGTTTGTTGGGGAACACGAACCGAAAAGCCAGTGATGCGGTTGACATCAATCTCTTGATTGAGTTTGTCTTTAGCTTCTTGATAAAAAAACTCGCGCAAATTTCTAATATGGTAATTATAGTTTTGCTTTTGAAGTGAGTCGCAAAAGAATATTTTGCAGTCAGTGCTTTTGTTGAAAGGAGTAGAATGTCTTGATGACGGTCTGGGAGGTAAAGAGGCTAATGGTGATGGATCAAATCCCCCTTCTTCCTCACCCGAGCAAGATATTTGGGTATCTTCTGGTTTAGCGTTTAATAAAGCAGGCAAATTATAAACAATGGCAAAAAACCAATGAATGCGATGATTGATAGGCACAATTATAAAGTCCTTCGAAAATAAGTTAGCTTTAGCTGTCCATTTTCTTATGTCTTCATAAGAGATTTTCTTTTCAGAATGCTTTTTCAGTTTTTCGTAGAAAAAACTGTTGAAAACATGAAGGTCATCTTTCAGTTCAGGATGCTCTTGTTGTAACATTTTAAGATAGAATAAAATAATGTTGTCGTTCAAGAATTCATGTTCTTGAAGACGATCAACATCGGAAATCTCTATACTTAAGGATTTCCCATCTTTGAAATCAAACAAAAATGGCTCTTCAAAACCAGTGGGTATATGACTATACTCTTCGGTGCTTGATAAAATTTCAGTCGATTTTGAGCCCAGTAATGTCGAGTTACTAGCCAATTCTTTTGCTGCTGAATCAATATTGGTATCTTCAAAAGTAGAGGACAAGCGTCGTTCAGCTGCTGCATGAACCTCTCTGTTATTGATAGCCTCTACTAGTTCCATGTGCGATTTCTGTATTGTTTTCGCATTGTTATCTTTGATGACTGGCTCATTTGTATTATGAAGTTGTTTTTTGGGTGTTGCCTTTAGTGACTTAGATATAAAATGTTCTTGTACTGGCTTTTGTTTTCGAAGTTTTTGAATAGATGAAAAGGACTCATCCAAGATAGAATTAAGTCTAGAGGAGGATTTGTCATGCAAGGTATGGGGGTTACATTTTTCCCAAAAAGAATGAAACCCAGTGGTACTTTTCGTATCAGGATTCTGCTTTTCTTGGGTTTGAAGAAGAACAGATTTAGATAGTGCTGAATCTCTTTTAGGTTCTATAAGACTTCGATCCATCAATGAATACTGAGATTTAACAGGCTTCTTCTTTTGACTTGGGGTTTCCGAGGAATTCACAGTACTGGCAGATTTAGGGGACATATGCAATGTGTTTTTGGGTTGGTACGGATTTGACATTTTGAACTGTGCTACTGGCGAGATCTTGGCTGTTTGCTTAATTCGGTTGGAAATATGATCATTTAATTTGGTGTTAGGAAATAAATCGGCATGGGCATGGTCGTCATCTTGATCTTTGTCTTGCCTGTATTCCAGCCATCGATCATCTGAAAGTATTCTGACATTATACTTTCTTCCTAATAAGTCGAGATCTTCCCTTTTCAACTTTTCTTTGCAACGGAATCGTAAAAGCCCCTTAGGATCATCAAATAAAAATGCATCATGGCTTAGGTTCAGAATAATTGAGCGGGTAGTGATTTTTGGCAAAGTAACATAAAAATCAAAGGCAAACAAAATCATAGGATCTGACTCCATATCAAGAACGCTATCAGCAGACACTGAGCTTGAGCCGTTGATAGAATAGTGTTGGCATTTTATAGAAAAGTGATTTTCATTAAGTCGTCGAGGTGGACCTAATGAGTTGGGAATATTTCGTTGTTTTTTAGCCATGTCTGGTTCATCTATTATTGTCAAGTTTTTGCGTTTTCGATCTAATGACAAATCGTTTATGATTTGTTCTCCTATATTTGCTGAGTATTTGCCTTTCGAACCATCTGGTGGTTTGAGAGGGTATCTAAAGAAAAAAAAACAATATGTTAGTTTCTGGGAAAAAAACAAGCAATTGTTTCTTTGTTCATATTAATCTAAGCAATGACACTCACCTTTTTGTTGAACTGAAACTTGATGTTGGTTTTATTTCCCGCCTATTTTTGGTAGTTTTTAGACCTTGGTCTTCCATAGACATTTTAAACAAAACAATACACAATCAAATAACGAGCGAAAAGGCAGGTAGATTTGGTGATACGTATATGAGTATTGTCGGTATTTTATTGTTATGTTAAAATATTTTATGAGTGTTTTATAAGTATTTTTAAATATGTACTGGAATAATGCACAACTCCAATCACCATTTCGCTGAAAACAGGACAATATGATTGGAGGATTCTAATTAATATTAAGGGTATCTGAAATGACTGAGTGATGACTGTGTATGATTATATCAACAAAAATTGCTAAAGTTTCAGCGTAAACAGCCTCTGATATATAGGTAATGGGTTTAGAATAAGTATCCTGGATCAAGATGTTAAAAAAAAAAAGTAGTTGTTAGAATCAAACAAAGACATATATTAAACGTATCATCGACACATACAAAGAATATCACAAATACACTATCTCTAAATAGATAAGTAGCACTTACTTGGAGGTATAGGATATATTCAAGATGGTGGCAGGTCGAGAAAAGCCAAAAATTTCAAGTGAGGATGGATCTCGTTTTGAACAAGTTCAAACCATCAAGAGAAGATTAAGTGAATTTGTTGTAAGAAAGGGTATATGCTATTAGATGCAACATAAATTAAATTCAAAATTAATAATGCTTAGTGATTGGTTAATAATCATTACTCATTAATCACATGTGTATATTTGAAAAATTCAGTTTTGGACATTTTTTTTATCGTCAAATCAAATCTCTGAAAAAATTTCAATTACTCATACATTGGTTTTTTACTCAATTTGATTTTTTTCTTTTTAAATCTTTACACTTTCATATACTTTTGTTGTGAATTAACTTTCATCTCTATCAATAATACCACTTATACTAATGATCAGGCTTTCTACTATTAGCCGATCTCGCAGCTCTGCTGTGAATACATCATTCAAGGCTTTGCCCAGATACCCCACAACTTCCCGGCTTTTTAGTCAAACTGCTATTTCTAGGAACAAGGAAAAAGAACAAGGTAAACAAGAGCAGCAACAGAAGCAACAAAGAAGTGCTTCTGATGATGACAACATAGACAAGACTCCATTCCAAGTTTTTATGGACACTTTTAAGAAGGAATGGCAGAAAAGTGACGAGCTTCAGTCAAATATCAAAGCACTTCAAGATGAAACTGGCCGTATGGCCGAATCTGCTGCTTATAAAAAGGCTAAAGAGGCTCTTGAAAAAGCCCAAGAAGGAACTTCTTCTGCAACTTCTGCCACTTTGAAGAAAGCTAGCGAGACAGTTGGAAAAGCAGCTCATACTGCATGGGAGTCTCCTGTTGTTAAGACAACTAGAAAGGCCGTTTCTAAAACCGCTGATGTTGTTGACAAAGCCACAGAACCAATTCGTGAAACTAAAGCATACAAATCTGTGAGAGACGTAATTGATGATGGATCTTCAAATCGTTATGGTGGCTACGAAGAAAAAGAGGTTAGACGGCGTCGTCGTATTGCTCAAGAACAGAAAGAAATTGAAGAAGCTCTTCGATCTGGTAAAAAGGTTCACAAGCCTGTCAAGGAAGATATGCTTGCTGGCCAAGCCGTTGTTCTTCACGAAAATCCTGACCCTGTTGATAGCTGGCGAGATAGTTGGTCCAAATGGAAGCAAGACAGTGCTGCTGGTCGCAAACTTTCTGACCTTCAAACCGCTTATGAAGAATCTGAAAACGGGTTTGTTTCTGCTATACGAACAGTTGGCGATAAAATCGGAGGGTTCTTCCAAGAAAACGAAAGCGCTCGTGTCATTCGTATGTTCAAGGAACTTGATCCTGATTTCAACAGTGAAAAATTCATGTCAGAGGTTCGTTCTTATATTCTTCCAGAAATTTTAGATGCATATGTCAAGGGTGATGAAGAGACTTTAAAGACTTGGCTTTCTGAGGCACCTTACAACATTTGGGCTGCTTCTGCTAAACAGTACAAAGAAGCTGGTTTATACTCTGCTGGTCGTGTTCTTGATATTCGAGGTGTCGATATCTTGAGCTCAAAACTTCTTCCTCCACAAGATGTTCCAGTTTTCGTTATTGGCTGCCGTGCCCAAGAAGTTCACATGTACAAGAATATTAAAACAGACGAGATCACAGCCGGTATGGAAGATCATATTCAACAAAGCACGTATGCCATGGTCATAACCAGAATACCTGAAAATATTGATAATCCTGAAACAAAGGGTTGGCAAGTACTTGAACTGGTCAGAGGCCAGACTCGTGACTGGACATAACCAGCACTATCTTCATCTTCCAAAAACAAAAAGACAGTGATGATAATCGCTTTTTCCCCTTATCTAGTAAAGATAGTATTGTCATGATTTTGACTCTTGTATATAAATATTAAATTATCTTAATGTATTGGAATAATGATTAATACTAATATAAATTTTATGATTTTGTGACTTTTCCAGCTCTTTTTTTAAACAACGACTTTCCCGAGTTTTTTGTTGAGCCTTGTTTGCCCACGCTATCATTCAGTAATTCATCAAGATCTACCGATACAATTGTCTTTTCTTTTGTTGTCCATTTTGATGTTTCTGTTTCCTTTGTTTGAACAGCTTTAGTGAACAAGGGCTTTGTGACTTCTGGCTGGGTTTTTGTGTTGGCAGAATCCATTTTTTTCTTTCTTGAATCAAGATGAGCTGTTTTTGTTAATTTAGAGTCTTCTGCACTAGGCGCGGATAATTCAGAAGGCTTGCTAATTGTCATTCCTTTAGCTCGAAGGTCATCTTCAATTTTATCCACTACTTTTTTAGCAAGTTCTTTCTCACGATGCTCGCTGACATTTTCGCGATGTAGATTTTTAATAAAGTTACGAACGTTGGCCTTGTGTCGTTCAGACAGTTCGTGGCGTGTGCGATCAACTTTAGTATCAGCAACAAACTAGATAAATCAAGATTAAATATAACATTTAGCAACATGTTAGTCAAACTCACGAAGATATATATTAAAATATCAACACTTACTATTTTACATTTAGAACACCAGCTTTTCATTTTTAGAGCGTGTTTGGTTTATCCATTTAATACAAGGTTAGCTTTGTATTTTTTGAGATAGTGGTCAAGTTTTTTTAAAATTCAAAACAATAATCACAGCCTTACGGTTTGCACACACTTGAATATTTTTGACTTCAAGACCTTTCAGTTTTCTGCATACTACTTTATTTAGGACCGTATTTTTTTTTTAAAAAAATTAGTATATCGCAATGGCTCTCAAATTTAAAAATGATGATGGGTCTAGGATACCCAAGAAAAGAAAAGTCGATCGAGAAGATAGCGACGATGATTTAGATGAAATGTATGAGTCAATAAACAAAAAGAAACAAAACAAGTCTAACGATCAAAGCGATTCCTCCGACGATTCTGAAAGTTCTGAAGATGAATGGGTAATCAAAACAGATACTAATCGATTCAAAGAGCCTTCAGCTACTGACGGGCCCAAACTTACCATAGAACAACAATCAGTTTTGAATTCTATTGACAAATTAAACAAACTAAAATCTGAGATTTTGAAAGCAAAACTAAAAGGAGAAGACAAAGACAAAATTTTGAGACTTGAAAACGAATACAATCAAGCAAAAAATAACGGTTCGAACGCTGCTAACACTTCTACTACCAAAGTTTTAGATTCCGATGAGCTACGAATGTACCATGAATTAACTAAACACCGCAAAAATGCTTCTAGTGATGAAGGGTTATCTGTTTCTGACATGGTTCGTGAAGAAATTGCCGAAAAAAACGCTCCAGTATTGTCTTCAGTTAGAAAAATGGCAGAACTGAAAAAGATTGGAAAAGATGCTGGGTACGAAAATGATACTGATTATCAATTTGAAAATGCAGAAAAACTTGCGGAGCAGGAAGAAATCAACAAAAAACCAATCTCCAAACCGGATCAAGAACAAAGTTCCAGACGTCAGAAAAAAGAAGAATCTAAGATTCGCGAAACTGAGAAAAAATTGGAGTCAAGAATATTGGAACATTCCAAATTTTTAGATAGCATTACCTCTAGTCGATGCTATTTGTGTCCTGACAGCGAAAAACATACCAAGTACTTAAACTCTGCGACTAGCGATTCAAGAAGTTCACGAAGCTCAGGTTATGTGAACAAAATCATATCTGCTTCCCCCCGAGTCTATCTAGCTCGCCCTCCTTACCCTGCGCTTTCTAAAAGCACTGTACTTATAATACCTCGAGAACATAGGCCCAACTTGCTACACTGCGATGATGACGAATGGGAAGAAATCAGAAACTATATGAAATGCTTGATTCAAATGTGGGTAAAAGGTAGAGGTTACGCAGGTGTTGTGTTTTATGAAAACGCGGTTGCAGCTGGACTTAGTGGTGACGAAGCTACATCAACCTCTCAGTCACAGCGAGATATGGCACATGGGTGCATGTATGCTGTTCCAATAAAAGATGAATACGACTTCAGAGATATTCGGGCAATGTTTCAAGAAGGCATGTTAAACAACGATGAAGAATGGAGCCAACATCGAAAGATTATTGATACTCAAAAAATAGCTTTCCAGTTGGCTAAGGATCATGATAAGTCAGCGGCAAAGCATGCAGTCAGAAAATCTCTTGCAAAAGAGGCACCTTATTTTCATGTTTGGCTAGACATTAATGGTGGATTGGGTCATATTGTAGAGGACCGTCGAAAATGGCCTAGAAACGACTTGTTTGCTAGAGAAATTTTGGGAAACCTACTTAGAGTTGATATTACCAAAATCAGAAGAACACCAAGATGGGAGAACAATGACGGCAATGAAAAAGCTGTTTGGGAGTACCAATCATTTTGGAATAAGTTTGATTGGGCTTATAACCCCTAGAATCTTGTAATCAAGTTGCTGTCTATTTTAGTAGAAATCGAAATTATTTTTAAACAACATCGAGTAAAAATTGCTAGAGTAATCCAATATTTCGGATCATTCGAGCTCTTTTACAATTAGAATATAATTTAAAGCATTTACCAGTTATAGTTTATCAATTGGCAATAGCTTGTGGCGTGAGTCACATCATGGATTGTATATTTGAGCACATTACCTAATTTTTTTCTTTCAACTTTCAAATTTAACATCTTTTTCCTATCCATTTGACATTTTCAAGCATCTGCATCTCGTATAACTGATAATTTTTTAAAAATGAATATAAATACAAAAGATTTACCTGAATTCACTAGTACCACGATTCGGCAAGATATTGCGCCAAACACCTTTGCACACTTGTTTCAAAGCGCTGCTTCAACTTTTAACGCAGAACCAAGTACCAAAATATGCCAAACAAATGCGCTATCGACAGCATTGAACCTTAGAAGAGTTCAAACTGAAAAGCGATACAAGATCAAAGCGGATGGTCATATAAAATCAGTACTTTCTTGCCCCTCTTGCGGAACATTATGGATGCCAGGAGTCAATGTGATAGTTCGGTTAGTGACTTACAACACTCAAAAACAGAAAAATCAACTTGTATTTGAAAATGAGCACACCAACATTGAAACTGACGAACGAAATACTAACGCATTACATACCAAAAGATTATCAAAAAGAGCGCGTAAACGTCATTCTTTGAAAATGTCTAAGAAAAAGGAAGCTTTAGATCACAAACTTACAAATAAACTGGGACTTGATCCTTCATATGTTGCTTCACGCTCTAAAACCACACAAAAGAAGCAAAAGCTGGTCTCATATGGATGCCAAATGTGCCATGTTCATCATATCATGACAGATGATATCTCAAACTTATTTTCTAATGTTCCTATTAAGCCAAACACTGTAAGAGTTAAAATTTCTGAAAATAAAAACAGTAAACCTAACGAAGGCTTAAATGAACCAAGCCAAGGAAACAACCAAAAACTACCACTTTTAGTAAATACCACTCAAGATTCTAAACGCACGAATGTCATTTCAGCAAGCAAAAATATGATGGGCATCAGGAAAGATAAGCCCAAGTCCAAACAAAAAAATGCTTTACAAAAACTGCTGGCGAAACAAAAAGAGTCAAAAGCGCAACAATCATCATCTTCAGGATTAGGCTTGTTAGGATTAATATCTAAAAAATAAATTGTCACTAATGTGCCGAGATATTTCAAGTTTTTTTCAGCAATCGCATATCATGTTTGTAATCACAAGAACAATATATTAAACTATTTAAAATTTAAGAACGCTCACATACGCAAAAACACCAAAAAGGTGTTCTTTCAAACTATCCTAAAATTTTAAAGAATTAAAATTAAAATCAAAATCAAAAATAAAAGAAATAAAAAATTAAACAAAACGAGAAAAAAAATATGTGAATTTTTTGCATATACATATGCTAGGGATGAGAATCATGTTTTTGTAAAAAACGAAATGACAAAATGTTATCAACAAATTGGAATTTATACCACGATCAAAAGAACAACAAGTGAACTAATAAACGAAGTTATGAAACCAATTGAAGTGTGTATAGAAAATGCAGCACCTTGCGCGATAATCGAGTCTGGTGGGCTTCTGCAACCTTTACCTGCACATGAATTGGCGGACGTTGATGGATTGACTATCATTGTTGAAAGTGTTGGTTGTGATTTTTCGGAAGCTTGAGTGTCAGCAGCAGCGGAGTTTGGAAGATCCGTGTTGGTTACGCATTTCTCTGAAGAGCAATTGACTGAAACTGTAGCCAATGGTGCACTTGTTTGCAAGTGGGCTGGTGTATATGTTTCACATGCATTATCTGAGCATTTGACAGTAACTGCAGTTGCTGGGGAGACTGAAGAAGCTTGAGTAATTGATGGTACATCGTTGGAAGATGCAGATATTAAAATAACAGATGTGCTCATAGCAGTGGGATTTGCTGGATCAAAAGAGTCTGTTTCCAGTGGCAAGTCTGGAGACAATGTAGCAAAAGAGGCACTGGTGGTGGCTTCATTGAACGAAGCGGTAGTAGGGAATGACTCAACAATAGCGTTAGTATTTTCCAATAAGGGAGATTCAACAGCAACATCGGAATTGATAATGTATGAAACTGTAGAATAGACTGTACTGGCAGAAGTGCTTAACAAGCTTGTAGCAACCGGGTATGATTCCTGAGCAGCCAAGCTATCAGAAATAACTTCTTTATTGGAAGATACATCAGATCCAGGTGCAATGATAGTGTGGCCATTAGAAGCACTATCAATGATGTCAGTTTCAACAGGTCCATACGCTATTCTTCCAGTAGCAAGATCCTGAACCCCTGAGATATCAAGCGAAAGAGTTTGTGTGATACATTTCATCTTATTGTTGTTACAGTGAACTGAAATGGTTGCAACCATTGATGGTTGTAAATCTGCTGGGATGGTAGAAAACTCAGTTGGAAGTGCGGTTTGGCAGCTCTTGTTATTGCAATATATGGTAGCAGTTTGAGAAACAATGGTAAGAATAGGTGTTGATTGGATTCCAAACAAAATAGCTTCATCAGAACTAAACTCGGTGCTTACTGCGGAAATACGAGAGCTAGGTGTTGTAGCAGGTGAATGTACGTTTGATGATGAGGCAGTGGATGGGGTCATATTGGTTGTAGAGCACTTGTCAGACAAACAGTTGATGGAGACCGTTGCCATCGGAGGTCTAGATTCACCTGAAATGGTAAGATACTGAGCTGGAACATAGGTGTTGCATCCATTTTCTGCACATCGAACGATAACAGTAGAAGAAGCAGAAGAAACAGGTTGTTTTGTTGATGATTGGGCAATAGTGAAAGTCGAAGCTGAGGTAGTATAACCTGAGGTTGGCGCACTTACAAAAGAGGAGATTGTAAATTTGGATGTAGATGCAGATTCAAAAGGAGATGCAATTGAGTCAGATTTAATAGAGCCTGACCAAATAGATGTGGTCGAAACCGCAGTAGTCAAACTAAATTCAGACTTGCTAATAGTGACCGAGGCTAAAGAACTAGAGCTCGAAACAGTTGTTAAGACAGACGAGTGTGAAAAACTGTGAGCGACAGTAGAAACAAATGCCATTTCAGTACCAAGAGTGGTGCAAGAGCCGTCTTCGTAGCATTCAACAGTGACTGTTCTAGGTGTATGGGTAGAAAATGGCTGAGCAGCAGTGTTGGTGCTCATAACAGATGATGGTGTGAAACCAGAAGTCAGAGGAGCATTGAAAGCAGACTTACTGTTGCTTACAGTGGATGTAGTTGTACTGAAGGAAATAGCTGTGCTAGAGCTAGTAGTAGCAAAAGACAATCTAGAGGATGACGACACAGTAACAGTGGAACTAGTAGTAAAATGTGAAACTGGAGATGCAGTTACAGTGGTACTTATGGTTGAAACTGAAGTTGAGACTGGGACGGAAAAGATAGCAGGAGCAATAGTAGTTGAGCCAGTTGGTACAGAAGCTGGAGAGACTTGGTACCCAGAAGGAATAGACTGGTAGGTGGTACAGGAGTTGCTAACTGGGCATTCGACATAAACAGTGTGAGGATTCTGAGTATGAGCTGGTGCCATAATTGAGGCTGAAGAAGTTGCAGTTGGAATATATTCTCCAGGAATAGTAGTCTGGCAAACATTGTCCTCACAGTATACGGTAACAGTTTGTCTGGAATGAGAAGAAACAGGGTATGAGCTTGTGACAGTAAAAGTCTTCTTAGGTGCTGGTGCCGTGACAGTGAAGGTTTGAACAGAAGCCTCAGCAGAAGAGGAATCAGTTATAGTTTCAGGTTCAGAGTCAGGGTAAGAAATGTCTGTGACTACTGTGACAATAGTAGATGGAGTTCCCTCAACGGTAATTGTCGATACCACAGTCGCAACCGAATTTGAGAATGGAGTAGCAGAGCTTGCCGCTGGGTTAATATCGGAAGAAACAGTGTGAGTATGACAAATATCAATATCGCAAATGGTGGAAATAGAACTAAGGTCAGAGCTGCTAAGACTTTGTGACTTGCCCGGAATAGTGACTGTGACGGTGGAGTCACGAGAAACAGAGGCAGAAGGAATGACAGTAGCTGGAACAGGAGTACCAAAAATAAGAGTAGTTACTCCAGAAGACATCACAGAAGAACCATAAACAGTAGCTGGCGTTCCAGTTTTAGTAACCTCATAAGCCGACGATGTATGAACAACAGGCGAGGCGGATCCAGTGGTTGTGGGGCTGTAATAAGTTGTGATAATTGGAGGAATCGTCGCTATAGGAGTTGGAGCGGGAGAGTTTTGAACAGTTGATGAAAATGAGTAAGGTGTACCGTAAATAGTAGTGACAACAACTGAAATCCATTCAGTCCAAAAGACAGTAGAAACTGATCTAATAGAGCTAGAAGTGGTGATTGAGGGGTTTTGCTTTGTGATAGTACGAGTATGGCACATTTCTTCCTGGCAAATAGTAACAGTGGGAGCGACATAAGATTGAACTCCAGAAGAGGTGTTAGTAGGCTGGGGAAGCAAATGGGTTGTGCACATGTCAGATTCACAAACAGTGACTGTCTCGTAACCAGGTGTAGAATTTGCTGAAGGTGGTGTATAAGTAGTGGTGCTCATTGTGTGAGTTCCGCAAATATCATTGCCACAGATAGTAATGGTAGGTGTGTATTGAGAAGTAGAGGTTGTAGACTGTGAGTTTGATGGAGTGATAGGTAAACTATGGCAAGCGTCATGGTGGCAGAGAGTGATGATTGGGATAGTTGTAGAAGTTTCTGAGGCAGATGAAATGGGTGAAGCAGATGAAGAAAGAGGAGTGAAAAAGTCAGTTTTGTTCCATTGAGGAGCATTAGGTGAAACTGTTGCATGTGTACGGTTGCGCCAAAGAGTAATGGTCTTGTCGGTATTAAAAGTTGTGGGATTTTCCTGACTGTTAACGGGAGCGGAGACTTTGATAGTAGAGTTTTTATATGGAACTGGAGCAGGGATGTTGATTGTGGAATTTTTGTTAGGGATTGGAGCGGGGACATTGATTGTAGAGTTTCTGTTAGGAACTGGAGAACCAGTAGCAATTGTTCCATTGGCCCATGGAGCTCTTGAAGATGTGTATGGTCCATTCGTCCAAGGATAGTTAGGCTTTTGTGAAGGCATGATTGGAATAGAGGATGCTGGAGCAGAAGGAGAAGGAGAAGCTGATACAACGCTAGACTGGGAAACAGGTACAATAGAAGTTGGAGCCCATGGGTCAATAGTAATGTAGTGTCCCTTACCGTCGTCATAAACTGTGACAGTTTGGAGAGCTTCTCCAGAGCCAGTTGATACGGGAACATAGGGCACTGTGAGCGTGACGAGCTGTCCATCCTGGCTCTTTCCACCACTAGTGGGTAAAATACTGAACGTAATAGTATGTTCTGGAGAGCTTCTAGACTTGGTGACAGTAGCAGTAGAAGTTCCAGGGAAAACTTCAGCATTAGTTTGGGTTACAGTAACAGTGCCATCAGATGACCAGGAAGATGGATAAACAGTAGTGGTTACAGTATGATGAGGCATAACTGTTTCAATAACTGTGACAGTAGGGCGGTTACTATCTATTTCATGTGTAGTGGAAGTAGTAGTGCAAGAAGAAGTTGAGATATCGGTATAGATGGAAGTGCTTCCATTGGGAACATCAATTGTCTTAGTGACAACATAAACAGTATAGGAAGTAGTGACCGGGACAATAGTACTGGTTGCTGTTGGCTTGGTGCTGTATGGAATAGTAACAGTGATAATTTGAGACCCAAAAGCAGAAGTGCTTCCAGAGTGAATAGTCTTGTGAGGTACAATGACGGTTGTAGTAATATCTTGATTAGAAATAGGTCCAGGTACAGTAACAACAACAGTTTCACCTTCTTTACCAGTTACTGTCTTTCGAATGGTAACCGGCTTGGTATTGAAATGATGGCAGCGTGCCTCGGTAGAGCATGGAATAACCTTATGACTGGTTACGACCACGGGACCAGCACTATGCGTGAGAGTATAAACGCTGGTTGTGGTGAGAATGCCATAATAGGTAGTGCTAAAACAAAAAAGTTAGTGAATGAAAAACATTTGTAGGCTGCAAAATATAAAACAACATACCTTGGAGAAGGAGAAAGAGGAATGGTGACATATGTGGAACGAGTTGTAGTAGCTCTGGGATAAGGAACAGTTATAACAGTTCCATTCATGGGTGGAAGCTTTCCTGAATCGGAAGAAGCATTGATGGTGTTGTTTCCATAAGGATAGGGAACAGTGACTGTAGTGCCGTTTACGCCAGGAATGTTTGTGGGAACAAGCTGGGAAGAAGAAATGCCAGTGAGATTGAATGGAACAGTTATGATAGTACCATTGGGAAACTGCATTGATGGTGAAGCAGTTGACTTGGGCTTTTTATATGGTACCGTGATAGTAGTGCCATCAAAGTGATCAGCAGTAGGAGTGATGGTGAGAGTAGTGTAATCATCACCCGCTGGAATGGTAATAGTAATGGGTTCAGTATTCTTAGTGACAGTTGGAGTAAAGTGCGAGCAATGGGGCTCAGTAGAACAAGGAACAACAGTGTGAGAAGTAAGAACAACAGGACCAGTAGCATGATACACTGTGTATATGCTAGTACTGGTTAAAACACCTATAGTACGGTTACTAAACACAGGACTTGTTGAACCAGGAGCAGTTTGATTCTTATGACACCAGGACTCTGGGCAAATTGAAACAGTAGAAAGCGGTGCAGTCATGTTAGCAAATGGAACAGTCGTTGTTACAGGTGTTAAAGCTGTATTGTTAGCGAATGGAGCAGTGAAATTTGCATATGGAGCAGTGATAGTCATTGGACCAGGGTTTGTTTTGTTAAGGATTGGAGCAGTATGATTCATAATAGGTGCAGTTTGGTTCAAAAAGGGAGCTGTACTGTTCAGGATAGGAGCAGTTCGGTTCAAGAATGGAGCAGTTTGGTTCAAAAGGGGAGTAGTATTGTTCCAGAATGGAGCTGGTTGGCTGACAACGGGAGATGTCTGGTTTAGCCTAGGTGCAGTAGTGTTTGAGAACGGAGCTGCCTGGCTGATCATTGGAACAGTTTTGTTTAAGAAAGGAGCTGTTTGGCTAGCGAGAGGAGCGGTTTGATTCAATAAAGGTGCTGTTTGGTTCAAGAGAGGTGCAGTACTATTTGAAAACGGAGCTAGTTGACTGGTGATAGGAGCAGTTTGGTTTAAGAGGGAAGCAGTTGGGCTTGTAATGGAAGCAGTTTGATTCGAGAAAGGTGCAGTATTGTTCAAAAGAGAAGCTTTAGTGGCAGTCGGAACTGTATTATTACCAAAAGGAACAGTGATTGTGGAAATATTACTAGCAGTAGTATTTTTGAAAGGGGCGGTTTGATTCAACAAAGGTGTAGCTTGTGTCAAAGCAGGTGCAGTCTGGTTTAACAGAGAAGTAGTATGATTTAACGTAGGAGTGGTATGATTCAAGAAAGGTTCATCTTTGGCTGATACAGGCGTAGTTTGATTCAAAAGGGGAGCAGTATGATTCAACAGAGGAGCAGTGTTATTCAAGAAAGGCGCAGCTAGGGTTGAAACGGGTGCAGTTTTGTTCAAGAGAGATATAGTATGGTTGTAAAGAGGCTTATCAATGGTGGTTGGTACAGTACTGTTTTCATACGGAGAAGTAACAGTCGTGGGGGTATATGCGGTTTGGTTTCGCGCCGGAGTAGTAGATACAATATAATGTGTCAGTTCTTGAGCAGTGTGGTTGAACATTCCTCCAGTGAAGTTCATTGGATGGTCACTTGGGTAAGATGACAAAGGTTGAGCTGTTTGGTTGGCCAAAAATGGGTTATAAACAGAGGTAACATAGCTTGGTTGAGGTACATTAATATCAGTGGGCATAAATGTAGAAACAAATTTGTCAGCCATGGTATCGTAACCAGTGTTGTTTTTGAAAATATCAGTTCCGTTGAATGGGCGGGTTTTGTTAAAAGGCACAGGGAAAATAGGTTTATTGGCAGGAATTGAGCTTGCCGTCTGGTTTAAAGGAATAGGAGAAGCTTTTCTCAAAACGCTTTTATGTGCAGATGGTGAACTTGATGTACTGTTTTTAGGCACAGTAGAAGGGTCAACACCAGCTGCAGTATCATTCGAATAGACAGGTGCAGTGTTGTTCAAACCAGTAGGCCTAGGGATAACATCAATAGCACTGTTGTACGGAAGATTTGTTTTATTCGAAACTAGGCTGGCTGTTGGAATCAATTCGGAAGTTGCAACTTTGTCAAATGGGCCTTGAGTAATGGAGTTTCCACGGCTATCAGTAACGATAGTATCATTAAAACCAGAGATAGGAGTAGCAGCAGTAGCATTTTTCATAGATTTTGGAAAGACAGGATTTGTCATGTTAGGATATGAAATCGAAATAAGCGGAGCAGTAACATTGATATTAGAGCTCTTGGTCATAGGATTAGCATTAGATGTGGCAATTGTATTATTGGCAAGAGGCCGAGAAGATGTCCATCCAGTCAGATTGGCTCTAGGAATGGAGCCCCAGGCAGAAGTAGTGGAGAGTTTGGACGAAACACCAATGGTTTTGTTCAAAGAAGAATCAGACAGATAAGCAGCTGTAGGTGATATAAATCCTGGCTTGGTAACTAGTGGGGTTGAACTCCATGAAGAAGAAACGCCTGGGCTTGTGGGCGCGGACGACAGCAATGGTGGAAGAACACCAGATGAAAAATGGGTATCTGTATTGTTAAGTAAAGGTGTAAGACTTTGAACCACTGAGGAGACAGGAGCGGTTATTGATCCAAAAGGCAAACTTGTAATTACTGGTGAAGCGCTGTTGACTTTATTGTTAGCCAAAGGTAAAGAGCTGGCAGTGAAAGTCTGAGGATTAGATGTAGTTGCATAAGTTGCATTTGGAAACCCAGCAGCATGATCTTGAGCAACTGAGGAAAACAATTTACTGATATGGTTACTATTGTGAATCGAACTGGTACTTTCAGCATCCTGAAGTTTAGTCAAGTACACTGGAGGATCATCAACGGGAGTAGCAGTTAGCCTTTCTCGTGTATCGACTTCGGATTCAAGAGAGCTAGTCTTCGTAGTTGAGGGAAACTCTGTAGAGCCATCTGTAGGAGAAACTGTTGATGATAACTCTGTAGACTCATCAGTAGGAGTATCACTTGAGGGTAACTCTGTAGAATCATCAATAGGATAAACACTTGAGGATAGCTCTGGAGAATCTTCAATGGGAGCAACACTGAAGGGAAGCTCTGGAGAATCTTCAATAGGAGTAACAGTTAATCTTTGTCGAGTATCAACTTCAGATTCAAGGGAGCTAGCCTCAGTAGTAGAGGGTGACTCAGTAGATTCATTACTTGACACTGAGCTGGTGGAAATAGTGGAGCTTGAAGAAAAATCAGAGGAAGGATAGCCTGTGATAGAATTGCTTGAAACAAAAACGCTAGTCTTAGAAACAGAAGACTCTGTAATTGAGCTTGGGCTAGTTAATGTACTAGGGGTTGCTGATGAAGTATCTTGTTGTCTAAATTCGAAACTGGGTTAGAATCATGCATAGTTGACATCTCAAAAATGATAAGTTACTCATATCCTTTTTTGGCATAATCAAAACATTCATGCCAGAATCAATAACTTTTGGTGAAACAAAACAGTTAGTCAAAAAAAGGTAAAAGATGTACTTACAATAGACCAGTGACCATATCTGTAGAAGTTTCGGGATATAAAGAGGTATAATCAGAAAGGTCAGGATTTATTGAAATAGAAGCTTCAGGGTACAAAGAGGTATAATCAGAAAGGTCAGGATTGATTGAAATAGAAGAAGCTTCAGAATTGATTGAGATAGGAGAAGTTTCAGGATACAATGACGTATAATCAGAGACATCCGGATCAATTGAGAAAGGAGATGTTGCAGGAACTTCAGGAGATGAATAAGCGCTGACAGCAGTTTGGTCAAAACCAGAGGGCATGTCAACTGGATTAACATCTTGACCCTGAACAAGCTGTAGCTTTAAAAGTAAAATGCATAATGCAATTGTGTTTGCACGGGTAGTTTTCTTGGTGATTCTCATGGTAAAAGAAAGACTATTTAAAAAAGATAAATTCAAATTGATAATAGAAAAGAAATTTTTGTAATATGATTAAACCAGCTAATCAAAGAACAAATCAACAGCTTTTGAAAAGACTAGGCCGGCTAATCAAAGAATGAACTAGGTTGGTTAAACGAATGACAAAATTTTGGGGAAAAAATGAGTGGTATTCAATTAAGTGTAGAATTCATTTATCAAAAGCAAATTTTGATAGTTTTAAACAAAAGCTATGAGACGATTATTCGTGAAAAACAAAAAGAAGACGGGTAAGATTTAGGGATTACAAGGCAATTTTATATACTCGAGAACTCGATATGAAAACATGTGTTTTTCTAATTGTTAATAAATAGCATAACTTCATTACATATTGCGGAATACTCGACAAATTGATACTTGAAGTTGATATGTGTTTCAACTAAAAAATCTGCAAACTGATTATTGACAATGACAGCCGTGGTACAATTAGCAAATAGGTTAATGTAAACAAATATAGAACCCAAAACGTGTAGAAATTAAAACCTTGAAACGTAAAACAACTTGCATGATTATGAAAAACAAATAGACGATACTCAAAAACATCTGAAAATGACGTTTCTTAAATACTTCATGGTTTAGGAAGAGCTACTGTACGCGGCTCGGAAGCAGCTTTTAGGCAGTAAATTTGCATGAATATTTCAGAAATGTACAGAAAGCAAGGCTGTATTTTTTGACATGCTAATACAAGACACTGCAAATACGGTAAGAAAAGTTGCTAAAAATGCTAAGGATGCACCGAAAAACGTATTGAAAGTACCAAGAATAGTGAAAAAAACGTAAGTTTTAGAAGTTGTTGGTTCTGAGATTAGGAACGGTCTGGCTGAAGTTAAAAAGCTTTTGACATATGATTTAAGGGATGAAATGTCTTGAAACGGGCTAGGCAAAAATCTAACTTAGTGATAAGCGAGTTTCAATATCTATGAGTTTAATATATGAGAGGTGTTCAAGAAAACCCGATATGACTAGATTCGTGAGTTTTCTTGAAAAATCAAAGTAAGACAATAATTTTCGAAGTTTGAAAGAGTCATATAATATCTAAATACAAAGATGCTCGAATACACGCGAAGTTTTGATTTTAGCAATATTCTCTTCGCGTAAGCAAAATATTTCATGCTATTTAAAACTACCAACGGGAAGGAGTAATTAGGTAGTAGTTTTTCAAAGTCTATTATGAGGTATTCGATTGGTCAAGCTGTGCTATTTTCAGGGAAATAATTTGTAACGGTTGATCAAGCAATATAATGTCACAAATATCAATAGTCTTTAATACAAAACAATGTGTAATTAATTTTTAATGTTTTCAAATTATGTCTTTTATTTGCTTCATGTGCACCAAATATTCGTGGTATAGGCTTGTATTTTCAATATATTTACAATTGAAAATATATGGGGGATTGAAACAATGGCCATAAAACAAGCGCTTATATAATATATTACATATGATGACATAATATACTTCTCTAACCAAAAGAATGGTATAAGGGCTGAAAATACGATAAAACCAATGAATATAAAGCCTACAAGTCCTCAAGGATGTTTGCACTTGATTATATGAAACTGATGAAGAAAAGTTCCTTTTTATAAGCTGTTCTGCAGTAATTGTCTAATCCGTTTTGCGCTTAGTCGTGTTAAAATAAAAATATCCCAAGTACTTTATTGCCGCATTATCAGGTGATCCAAAGTACTTTAATCACCTGTGAGGTTTCACAAAATACTTTTCTTTGTATGCAAAACAATTTTTTGATACACAACTACCAACCCAATAACTTTTCTCGAGTGTACCACTGAACCTAAACCTTCAGTTTCACCGTTATAACCACCCCTACTTTTTGATTCTGTATAGTTCAACCCCGATATTATATTAAAATCCACTGATTAATAGATATTGTCGTATTTGGCATTATGTTTGACCAGCAACTACACCAAGAACTATCAAACCAGAAACCTTTTCCTGACCAGTCACAGCTGCCAGTTTCTGATATGAGGGCTTTTCCGACTTCTTCTCCCGACCAAATGTTATTGAAAGATGCTTCATGCTTCAAAACGCGACAAAGGAGCTCAACTTCAACTAGTTCTAGTGACGAAGCTGACGGAGACCAAGAACCTTCTAATGACTATGGCTATAATCATAAAATAACTTCAGCAGCTATGAAGGCTTTGGGGTCTGATGGTATAAAACTTGCTGAGCAGTTCAATAATGGTGCTGTTCCACTTGTAGCCTACACTGATGACGCTACTCCAATCAAGCCAGTGAGTGCTTCAAGTCCAAACTCTTCAGTTCCAAACAGCATGAAACGCAAGAAGAATGTTGCTGATATGGACGAAGATGAGCGGCTATTAGCTTCTGATGCTTCTAAAAAGCTTACTTCGCGTCAAAGAAGACAGTTAAGGAATAGAGTCTCAGCTCGTCATTTTCGTTTACGCAGAAAGGAGTATATCAACCACTTAGAAGGACTTGTAGTCAATATGACTACTAAGATTAACAAGATGAACTCTGCATCTACGGAAAGCCAACAAAACAGTAAAATTTTGGCACTTATTGGTGCTCAATACCCTGCTATTTTACGACAGGCCCAAGTTCAAGTTCAAATAACTCCTCAAATGGTTCAAGAGCCCATCCAACATCAACAACACCAACACATTCAACCACCTCAGCCTCAGCCTCAAACTTCGCATCAACAACCTCGACTTCAGCCTCAAAGTTCTCAACCTTTACAGGCTAAGCCTCATCAGCCGCAGAACGAGTTTAAGACCAACAATTTTGACTCAAACTCAGTTCCTGTTTCAGCTGCTGCAATGGAGTTTTACGTAAAAACCGAATCAAATATTACACCTACCACTGCCCCTACGCCAAACGCAAATATTGTATACCCAGCGCCTCAGCAGCCGTTTTTGTCTGAATTCATATCATCTAACAACGCTGACTTATCCTCGTTTTCTTCCTTTCAATCTTCCAATGCTGGACATGAAATGCTTGTTTGGAACAATGCTCAGGAACAAGACGCACATAAGACTTCACAGGAGCTTCAGCAAGAAATCAATATTATGGATTCTATTCGCATGAAACCTAGTATTGTGAACTTGTTACCTTCACTTTCATCTAAACCCATTTCTCCCCCATCATCTGTTTCTTCAGTGGCTTCAGCTGCTGCTCAGAACTCCTATCGGGCAGCGAAAAATACCACATTTGATCCTTCTTTGTTGTCATTTAACTTTCAGTGGAATGAAGACTTTGATCCAAACCGTGTATCGCCGTCAGCTGCTGCTTTTTCTACAGATTTTGCACCTCATTTGCCCGCTGGGTATATTCAACTACCCAACCAACGTATTTACAGATCTGTGGTCCCTGATCTTGAGACTCAGCTAGAAAACATGGAAATTGTACAAAAGAGTGTAAAGAAAGAATCTCCTAGCGAGGTGGAATTAAAGAAGGATGAGGAAAAAGAAGGTTCCAAGCAAAACACCAATACTGAAAAACAAGTTGATGATCCAAACAAGTCTTCAGACACCTCCAGCAGTGACGGAACAAGCGCTGATAGTGCTAGCATGGACAGTGAAAACAGTGAAACTACCAAAAACCCTGATTCAACTTACTCTGTATCAAACTCGGAAGAACGAGACCAGAACGAAGCCGCTTTCAACAAACTTTCAATGGTCACTGCCGACGCTATTTTTAAACGATTAGATTTACAAATGGCTTTGGCACAAATCTAATTTCAAGTTTCTGTACCTTTATTATTATTATCGTCATCATTATTACATTAATTTATACATTGCCTTTATTTGTTCTTTTATTTCTTTCGTTTATAATACTTTTGCGTATGTTTTGTTTGCAGGATCCTTTGTTTTTTCCGACTTTTTTTTTTGCATTTTGAGTTTTGGTTTATATATTTTATATATTGTTATTGAATTGTTAATTGCATTTACTTCTTAAATTTGATTATACCATAAACATTACTTGTATATATTTTTTTTTGTAAAATGTCTTTTTTTTTTTTTTTTTTTCTTTGAAATTTACTTTTTTGTTCAAGTTTGAATTTATCTACAAAGCCATGATGAAAGGAAAATGTGAAGCACAGCACTTGCTCGATTTTATAACTAATTACTATTTGATTCGTTATCAATACTTTCTTTTTTTATTTTTATTGATTTTAACCGATCGGCAAGCATGTATAATTGCTCATGTTTCAAAGACGTACATTTTTCATTTGTTTCAACTGCTTCAATTAATGAGGTATATTTTGAATAACCAATTCGTTGACAAATTAAATGAGTTATTATACTACACATCAACAAAAAATCTTCCAAACCAAATCAACATTTATTAACCTTCTTCAAAAACCAGGGAGACAAAAAAAAGCACATATACATGAAATTTTCAACTACTAAAGAACAACCAAAACAAAAAGAACTTGTTTGCTTTAGCCAACTTATTCGGTGGTTTCTTTGGCATCCATGAACTCATTCAAGTCCACAGACTTTGGATTAGTACGGATAATTCCGGTATCGATTTCAACCCGAGCATCGTCCAAAAGCTGTAGTGCTGGATCTTTTTGCTCAAATGTGTTATTATATTCTTCAACCTCATTAAAAACGTGTTTATGCGAGTCGTTTTCTGGTTTCAAATTAGAATCAAGGTCTTCGCGTTCGAGCTCGTTTGGTGGATCTTGGAATGGATTTTTAACGGTATCGTTTTCCTCTTCCTCTTCCTCTTCGTCTTGCTCATCATCAGTGTCGTCTCCGAGGGAGTCAACAGCCCACGAAGCAACATCAATTCCTTCTGACTCTTGGTCCTCGTCTTCTTCGTTCCCGTTTTCTTCGCTCAGCTTCTCTACCTTGTTAAATCCAAGAGTGCTGGTATCTGGTTGCGCATTATTGTTGCTGATAATATTACTACTAGTGCTGCTACCAAGAGTTCGCCCGGCCCCAGGAAACCGCGTGTTATCTGGTTGAGTTCCGCTCGAGACTGCCGAGCCTGTTGATCTTGACGAGGCAGTTGTTGTTGAAATGGTTGTTCCTGGTGATGATGACTGGCTGCCGCCGCTGGTCCCATCTTGTTTTTGGACGTCCAAACCATTTGAAATGCCCGAGCGAGAACTCCCATTTGGAAACAGTTGCCGCCGCCGAGCTTCCTCTTGTTCCATCTGTCTTTGTTTTTCTTCAGCTATAGTTGCGTTTCGGATTTCTTCCTGCTTGGATCTCAACTCGCTGATGGCTCCCCAAATACTGTCCATCTTTTCGCCACCGAGTGGTGTTGTGCCTCGACGACGGTAAAATAACAAGTAAGCACTTCCAGCAATTGCGTTTTTAGGATCAGCTGGACGAACAGAACTGTCATCAAAATAGTACCACTTTTGATCCACATAATTCTTGACAAATGCAGTGTAGTGACCGCCATGAAGAGTTCCGTAGTGGTTATCAACGGCAAACAGATCATATATAATTTTTCCAGTTTCATCAGTGATAGACTCATCAAGCTTAGCGGTTCCACCAAATCTCACATTGGCCTTGGTATTATTGATTCGTTCTGTCAAGTCCAAGCCTTCAATTGGAAATTCAATTGTTGTATTTATTTTTTCGCCATGAGCACCATAACTTGAAAATCGTTTCAAGTGCACAACAAAAATGTCAGGAGTTTTCCAGAGCTCGATGGTTTTGGATGCCCTTCGGTGTTCCTTGCAGTTACTACAGTACCACAAATCTTCTTCTCCAAGCACTTCCGTTTTGGAAAACTGGTCAAGGCATTGGTCCAAACTTGCTTTTTCTTCGCGGCCCCGGGCTTCCTCTCGCTTTGCACGAATCTCAGCAGCTCCTTCGGGAACGCAGTAATCGTAAAACTTTTGAGGCGTGAGCTGTTCGGTGCATTGAATGTAGTAATTTCTAAACATCTTGGCTACCAGAAGACCTGAAGGTCCCACAATCCAATCATTGTCAATGTCGGCATGGTCGCGGGTATAATATACTTGTGGTCTTGGAAGAGCTCCATATCCTGTTTGACGTGCATTACCTCCGTCTCGGGACATTGGCACTGAACCTCCAGCATAATATGAGTCTTCATCTTCAAGTCGAATACTTGCCTGTAGCTCTGGTACGCTGGATCCATCATGATATGACTCCACATCCAAATCCATGCTACCCTCACTGGGGCTGTCCATCAAGTCTTCAGAAAGATTTTGATCAGGATCTCGGTCAACGTTGGTGTAAGGCTTGTCGTGCGAGTTGCAAGACAATCTACTAGAAGGCCTGGATCCATTATCAGCTTCATTGCTTCCCACCTCATCGCCGGATTCGTCGCTAATGTCGTGATCTATGCGAACACTAGGCTCATTACTAAAATTTTCGTGATTTTCAGGTTCGATATCCATAGTAACATTTTTGGTTGAAGAACTTGAGACTGATTTTGAATCAATTGAGCTTTCCATCTCATTGCCAAGATCCGTATTTTCGTCATGATCTTCAGGAATATTACCACCGCTACCACCAAAGAGCCCTTGTTTGGGTTTGACTGCAGTATTTTTTGAGATTCTACCTTTGCCATCTTCTTCACTATATTTTTGGTTTTTAGATTGTACTGGGTAGCAGTTTTCATCGTCTTCTTCCTCCTTTTGGGTTTCTTTGTTTTTATTATCCAATGAAGAATTTGTAAGAGATGCAGTAGGAACTGGTGAAACAAAAGACAAATTGTCACCGGACTGAGTGGGATTTGTGGCCGGTAATGTAGGCTCATTTTTAATGTTACTCAACTGGCTCGAATGGACCCCTGCAAGTGGATTGCTCATAAACTCAGAGTATCCTTGGCCAACATTATTAGTAGCATTTACGTCGGAATTTCCTTCCGAAGATTGAGCATCATCATCATTGTTTTCATCTTGTTCCACTCCATAGTTGATACTTTCGTCATCACTGCTGCTGTAGTACTCATTGTCTTGTTTAGCCCGTGAATTGTAATACAATGACCCATTATCCTCACCGTCACCGTCATCGCCTTCATCATCCTCGTCAACTTCAACTTCATTGTGGTTGAGCTGTCTAGCATTGAACCCAGCAGGTCTTGGCGGGGGAGGAGGAGGTGGCGGTGGTAACGAAAATGGAGAAGCATTCATATTTTTTTCATTACTTGAATGAGCATGCTCGATTTGCGCTATTCTGTCCAAAATAGATACTCGTAACTCTGTTGGTGTTCCAGCATATGGCCGGTTTTCTGCAACTGTATAGGTAATGTAAGGCATAAAGAGTTTAAACCTATCGACTGTAATGGTTCCATTAGAGACTGCATCAATCAAGTCTTGAAGCTTGTCAAACTGAGTAAAGTTGTGCATCTTGTGCAATATTTTCAAAAGAATACTGCGTGGATCGCGGGCTTCGGGAGGAGTGAGTGTAATATAAAACGGAACATCAGCAGCTTCTCCGCGATCATTTTCAGAGTCAATGACATAGATGTAAACAGATACAGGAAACGCAATTTCGCCGCCTACTGGGTTAGGAGTGCCATCAGGTAATTGATCTGGAACATGCTTGTATGCTGGGTAGTCCAATTCGTAAGCAAAAATGTCGTCATTGGTTGTGAAATGCTGAGCGGCAGGGCCCTCAGCCGCTGTTTTGTAAAAGGTGTTGCGAAACACATCTACAAAAACAATGCATTCGGCATCCACATTGCAGTGTAAAGCAACGTATTTGCGCAAATCTTCCATCGTTGAATTGTAATCAATCTCAACAGCTAACATAATGGGCTTACGGTCTTTAGGAAAAACCTTCATGTTTCGGCTAAACACCTGGTTGCTAAGAACTGGGAGCGTGAGATCCAAAAACGGATCAAAAGTAACGCTGGTGAGACTACAAGATGGGCAGACAATTGTCGATTTGTACAAGCCTGCAAACAAGTCCACAATTACTGAATCATTGCGAAGCAAATGGCGTCTCCAGCTTTCTTCAGCCAGTTGAGCAATGGCTTCGAGGTTGTTAGCGTCTTCGTTTTTCAACTCTGGCTTTTCAGTAGCAGGCTTTTTCAAAATACGGTTCAAGTCTTCATGCAAACCATCCAAAAGATATGCCAAAAATTCTTGCGAGTCCTGCTGTTGGTATCCTCCAAAGGCACTATTGTAGCGTCCAATGGTGCTGCGAAAGGGGCGACACGAGTATGAAGAGCCAGCTGCGTCTAGACCAACTAAATGATCAAGCAACTCACCAAACGCTTCGGCAATTCGACCATCGTAACCAATAGGATTATCGCGATTAATTTCTTTTTGAAAAAAGCCAGAGACGAAATAGTTGGCAAGCTCTGGAACGTGTGTAAGACACTGTAAAGCTGAGTTCATGTAGCAAGTATTCCCCAGATTTGTGAGACCCATTGTTCCAAGGGAAGGTTCTGGAGCTAGTGGCGGGCGACTGTTGTACGTGTTGGAAGTGTAGCTGGATTTGTAGCTTTGACTAGTATTGAAATTGCCAATTGTTCTGACAGGTGGAGCAGGGACAAGAGGAGACTCTGAATCAGAACTGCTATTAGAGCTCATTTCCTCAGTGATTTCATCGTCACTACGTGGAGAAAGAGGGAATTTGGTATAATCCATCAGGGTATTTGGATTGTTTGCTTGAAACGAAAGAGAGTGTGAAACATTTCCGTATGGCCAGTTTCCAGAATCATCTTGGATCTCAACTACAACCATCAGGAAATGAATTTTTTTAGACAATACGGTCAAGGGAATACTAGCAGAGCAGTCAATAATTAAAGCATCTGGAAATTCAGCTGCAAGATTAGTCAAACGAGAAGCTGATTTCATAACTTCCAAGTTCTCATCCGAATTTGGAACTAGCCAAACCCGGAGCTCTTTATCTTCAGCACTATCACCATTATTCAAACTCAATGATTTTCGAATGAGCTTTCTAAGGACCCCGACAGTCCCGAACTTGGGAACAAGAACAGTGGAAGCAACCTTTGCTTCACCTGGCTGTGACGAAAAGACATTTGTTAAAACCACAAATGGGAAAAAGTCAACAGTAAGCTCGCCTTGGTTGTCCAAAATAATTTTGCGTGGTATCTCAATAACAGGTAAACGCTGAGGATAGTCAGATTCAGAATTATCGGGAGACTCAAGCGACCCAGATGGATCAACAGATTCAGAAGAAGGTTCAGTAGATCCAGAAGGCCTAGCAGTATCATAATTAGCGTACCAAGCAACAAAACAGTTCCAAACTGATTTAGGAACAGCATGAAAAGCAGACTGAGGATCTAAAGATGGTTTAAGTAGTCCAGTAGAAGAGTTTGCGATATCGCTGTTTCCAAAAGTGCTTGCAAGAGTTAAATCTATAGAAGTTGCATCAGTTGGAGGATTTCCAGAGTTGCTTGAAAAGCTATGAAAAAGCTCAAGCCATTTAGAAGATACAATGTAGTATATATCACCGGCTTCAGGCTCAGAATTGTCCATGAGGGTATCTATTAGTTGGACGCGAGAATCGTGAGACTTGTATGAATCAAAAGCGGCTTCAACTGGACTGGAATCAATTGAGCTTGGTTCAATTGGACTTTGCTCGATCGACATATCTTCTAGGTCTGACGCAGGTGTTTTTTGCAACTCATTATCGGAAAAGCTGTTTGTGTATTCGGAGTCTGGAAGAGGAGGTATCCCTGTAGACGAAATGCTAGAGTGATGTAATTGTGGCGATTGAGTTTGATCATTAGACTCTAAAGAAAACGAACAAAAAAAATAAATAAGTGATTAGTATACTCAATTGATAAACCCAACAGAAAAAAAAAAATAATTGTATACACTCAACATACCAGAAAGCACCAAATCATTAGTAGAATTGTTTTCATCCCTTTCCAACAGCTGTGGTTCAGCAGGACTTCCAGTCTGATAAATTAATCCCGAGGAAGTTTTAGAAGCCAAAGATGAGTGATTGAAAATGTCAGAGGTATTTGCAGTTGTTGATTGAGGTCGTGGAGAAAAGTCCATTGCAGATACAAGTCTTTTGTTGCCGCTATTGATCACAGAATTAGAAGGCGTGCTTGAAAGCTTGTTATTAATGATATCAGTAGGATTAATGCTATCAGTAACTGAAGAAAGTTGATTAGTGGGTGTGGTAAGTTCCTGAAGTTGTTGGTGGTGGTGTTGAAAAGATGGATTAATGGCTTCAGGAATATTGGGAATTTTAGAATGGATATAATTGTTTACATTTCCAGCATTCTTTTCAGTATCCAAACCAGCAAATGACACACGCGATGAAGAATCAGCAGCAGAATTATTAGATTCCCCAAGCTTTGAATCGCTCAGCATTTGACTTAACCGAGAAGAAGTTGAAGAAATTGATCCAGTTTTGCTTTGTGGACGTGAGCCAGATGAAGAAGGAAGCTCAGACAAAGGGTTGCTTGAGTGATTAGTAGGTGAGTTAGAAGATGATGTCGAAGTAGCAGTAGAGTCTATGTTATGATTGCCAGCCAAACTAGCAACTGTGTCAGCTCCAGAAGAGTTGGCATTATCAGAGCTGGAACTGGGATTATTGGTTGAAGTTGGCTGAGGCAAACTGGTAGAGTCTGGCATTAATATGAATATGTACGAAGAATTGTGGATCAAAACCACTTCAAATTGCTAAAAAAAAAAAAATGAAATGAAAAATTGATATGTGAGTTATAGGGATTTTAGGGCCAATAAGGCTAAACTTGGAGATTGAATTGGAAGTTTTGAACGACTTGTTTTGAAAGGAAATCAAGGTTGAAACAGACTTGATGGCGAAAACAGGTCGATGGCTGAAGTACGAGTTGGTATGTAAATTCACGTGATACATTAATCTATAAAAATTATGTAATTATTATGTGAAGGTCACATGATAAGATACGGCTGTGAAGAAGCATAGATTGTCACAAACCATGAACATCTGTTTCAAGGCCATAACAGGGTGGATATACTTGGGATTTGGATGGTTGGGTAATAAAGCAGGGGCCTGATTGAAAAAGTGTACCAAGAGTTTTCAAAACGTTTTTAATTGGTCTTGGGTGATTTCAAAGTGTTGATTGTTTCAGGGGTGAACAAGTAGTGACCAAACGTTGCAAATATAGGTGGTTGGTGATGAATAAATATGAGAATATATATAAATAGGATGGATAGTTTGAAACAAATCATAAAAAAAACTGAAATATTAACATTTCTAACTACAATTCCACACAGTATATCAACCCTAAACAATGACTACCAATACTAAAATCAGTACTAAAAAGCTAAGATGGACCGAGCTGACTGGCCAAGACAACGCGCTTCGAAAGAAAAAGATCGAAGAGAAGAAGAAAAAAGAAGCTGATGAAAAAGCTAAAAAGGAAAAAGAAGCTGCTGAAAAGAAAAAGGCTTTAGAAAAAGGATTTGGAGCACCATTGCCCAATTTGGTGGTTGGTTGTATGGCAGTGTATACGATTTTTATTTCAGGACACTTCACAGCATTTTCGTTGGCAGCTAGTGATAAAGCTGATGATGATTTTATGATGAATGTGTTTTGCAAACAGCATATGGATAGTCCAGTAAGTAAAAAATACGAAAGTAAAATACATATTGGAAATCTTGTTTACAGTTGCGAATACTAACGGTTGTAACACTTTTTTTCTTTTTATTTTTTTTAGAAATGCCTGGCATATATTCCTAAGCAACTTTCATGGGACTTGCCATCAAAATTTGGGCTAGGACTGGGGGTATTTTTCCTTCTAATGGTGGTTCTTTTACTTGCTGGAGTTCCACACATTTTTTCCCTAGTCAACAATTTTTCACTTGTGTGCCAGAAAATAGGAGCAGGATTTATCAATGTTATTATCTCGATAGCTAAAGAACATGAAAAAAAGGAAAAGGAAAAAAAATAATAATAATAGATGACAAAAATGCAATGATAATAACAAATAGATATTTAAATAAAGAAAGAGAAATTTATAAAAACCTCATTTACTTATAGAACTTATTCCTTGTCTTTAGACTAGCCTGTTTTACGCCGTGTCGAATACAAACCAGGCACAGCAAGTAACCAGCACGGCTGGATACTGCGTTATACCTGGTTATTCAACTCTTAACAAGGATTAATTGATTTTTAAGTAAAGAAAAAAAAAAAATCGCAAAAATAGAAACAGATATTCAATTGACCAATATCCAACGTTTATTCAAAATACAAAGTTAAAAAAGAAGAAATAATATAGAAAAATACAATGAATGAAATGTTGAAAAAAACGAAAAAAAAAAAACGTGATAATAAATCAAAATGAGCAAGAAAATATCCAATATTCGTTGCTTGAAATTATAAAATCCTAAACTAGGATTTCTTTTTTTTATTTATTCCATCTGACCTTTCATTCCCATTTCTTTGATCTGCTGTACCACTTTGCACGCTCCAGTCTCAATGTGTTGTGCAATCCACTGGTCACTAGACTCAAATGGCATTTGGCAGGCTTTACACTTGCCAGAAGTTCCATTTCGCATCTTCTTCTTTGTGCCTGGTGGATACTCAAAATGCATAGCCTTCAAATGGTTTTTATACGTGTCACATCGTGAAAAGCCGCCGTTTTGATGGCATGCAGGTTCCAAGTTGCCAAACCCTCCAGGATGAGTGATGGGACCACGCACAAACAGTGGGCATCGAAAAGGTGCGTCCCCACGGTGAGACTTTTGGTGTCGGAACAAATCGTTAGGACGTGCAAATCCACGCTTGCACATATCACAAGTATGCGGCCTCGAGTTATTGGCCATATGAATACTTCTGTGAGTGGCAAGATTGGAAAACCAGCCTTGACATTCAGAGCATTGGCGTTTCTTGCGTGCAGATCCACCAGTAGATGGGTTGTGATGATACTCGTTCAATCGCTTGCCATTAGCGTTAAGCATCGTGTTTCCAGAACCAAGCATACCATTGCCTGAGTTAACAAGCGAGTTACCCGAGTTGGAACCCACCATACCCATTCCAAGGCCCGGATCGGTCTTGGTCATCAACATACCATGAGGCAAATCAGTTGTGTTTTGATGAACGTGATAGTTTTCATTATATTGTTGTTGGTTTTGTTGCTGAAGAGCGGCAACTGAAGGCAAGCCAGTATCAGGAGACAATAAATGGCTAGATTGTCTCTGAGACCAGCTTTGTGGAGACAATCCATCATCTCCACCTTGAGACCCGTCATACATGGCAGTATACGACTTGTGACGCTTGTTATTGATAAACTTAGTATCAAACACGTCTTCCTGGCCGGGCCCAAGGCCTTTATAATACGATCCAGCTGGAGAGTTGATGGATTGGAGTGGTGGAAGTGTAGTTCTGTCATTCAAGCTATGGTTGGAACTGTCGGGGGAAGTTATGTTAGAAATACTCATTAAATTAAGAGGACCTCCAACTCCACCACCATTCGCAGCGGCGGCGGCGGCAGCAGCTGCAGCAGCTGCTGCAATAGTACTGTTGTTGTTGTTGTTACTGTTACCATTACTGTTGTTGTTGTTTGCGTTATTATTGATGCTATTGTTTGATCCTTGTTGACCTTGACTAGACTGTTGCTGACCATAATAAGAGCCATATTGGCCATTGAAATCGTTGGGATTCGAGTAAATGTTTGAGTCAGTCGACATTGCAGCCAATGAAGGATGGATGGCAAGTCCCGGGTTGGCATATTCGTATTCATCGTCAACACCGGGTCCCGAGGCTTGACCAGCGGACCCGGATGATCCAGAAGACCCGAGTGGACCGGTAGATCCAAGAACGTCAGCCGGATCAGAACCTTCTTGTTTGGCCTTAATCATTGCCTCTTCAACGCTTTTATTAAACACATTGGTTTGGTTCAAAACCTTGTCTGGATTCTTAGACGCGTATTTGCTCAACAACGCAAGATTGGCAGCATCCGAAGGAGACTTGGAACCGTCCAAAATGGCATTGTCTGGGTTTGAAATGCCATGATTATGCTCGTTAACAATGGTGTTGGACTCGGTTCCTGTTGAATCGAGTCCATCAGTAATAGCATTGACATTAACAGAATCGGTATTAGCATCAGCATCATCTCCGTTATTGTCAGTAGTATTATTAGTATCATTCACAGCTTCGGACAATTGTTGATTAAGAGTTTGGGCCGAATCAGCATTTTCCGGGGTTTGACGCGTTACAGCATTCATATCAAGACCTTCACCATCACCACCATTAGTAGTACCATTAACGTTATTTCCCAAAGTAGCACCATTGGTATTACCACCAGAGGCAGAATTCATAGGTGAAGATGGATCCGATTTGATTGTGTCATCTTTATGTGATTCATCATCTGGAGATGGAGAAGTGCTTTGCCTATCACGGCCAGTCAGGGCTGTGGCTGCAAGTGAAAGAGTGTCAAGAGCCGAGAACGGCTTATTATGAGTGGGAGGGCTAAACATATGTCTATATATCTATTTTTTTTTTTTTTCTTTTGGAGTAGCGTTAAACGTCAGTCGTAAACGAACAAAAACCGGAGTAATGATTATGATTTGTATGAATGATTTTTGGTGTTGAATATATCAATAAAAGTTATTAAGTTAGTGAATAAAACGGTTCAAAATCACTAATGATACTGATATAAATGACTAAAGTAGAAACTTCAACGGGTAGTATAGAGATGAGGAATTTTGAGAATTATAGTACACTGGAGAGGGTTCTTAGGAAAAAAAGGAAATTTCAGCGAGGCTTTAAACGCTGGATGACTTATGTAATCCACAGCCCCATGATTTGCTGCGGCTGAGTCAGCCAGCCGCAAACCAGCCAATCAGCCGTGCTTATGTAATGCCGTGCAATCAGGGTAACACTTTGCCGCACCAGCATGTGACTAAGCGGATGCTAGAGGGGTTTTTAATATTAAGCGCTCATTTTTTACTCCTGCTTTACTGGTTTATTTGAGGCTGGGGCTGGTCACACACCGGGTGGCAATAAAAACCGGAGTAGCAGTACAGCCGTTCCGAGGGAGTTAATGATGAATAATTCACAACGAGATGTTTTAGCCGTTTGGCCCAAGTCTTGCAATCACAAACGTCATTGACGGCTCAGCCTTGCTATGATCACTCATTTGTTTATTATTATTTTTTTTTTTGAGTAGTTTTAGACTAGATATACATCTATTCAAAAGTTCAGTCTAGACACAAAAATCTAACAGAAAAAGATTCAAGTAAATTTATTATAAACTAGTTGCATCAATATCCTTCATCAAACAAGTTCACCATACTAGTTTGAAGTTCTTCAGTTTCCATCATGTCCGTAGGCTTCTTGCGTCTTAAAAGCTTCTTTTCCTTCTCGTTGCGTTTCTCCTGTTTACGTTGTTGGGCATCACGCTGGTTAGTATCGTAAGTACTATCACTCATTCCAGATTGCCTTGAGTACGCCAAAAAGTCAAGGAACTCGCCGCGCTGTTGGCGGACATTAGTAGCCTCGACTAATCGCTTTTCAAAATCGGCAAGTGAGTTTTGGGAAACGTCAGGAAGTAGCTGTGACAACACATCAAATGGTCGCTGGTACCGTCTTCTCAATGTGGTATAAACAGTTGTCAATACAGAACCAGCTTCGTGATGCACGTCTGCAAAATACTTGTCATTCAAAATGTCAATACAGGTTTTGATCATATTGTCGGAAACGTAGTTGTCCACTTCCAAATCCTTGAGCAAGATTTCAGGGAAAAGTTGGCGAAGAATCAAGCAGGTGTTGAAACTACAGCGGTTGTCTTTGAATGACATAATATGTGTGCACAGTGACAGCAAAGGTGCAAGGATTTCGTTATGGCTCAACACAGTCGCACGTAATTCCTCAGGGTGCCCGTACGGATTGCTTTCAGCAGACGATTTGCCGCCCAGCTGGCCAACCATGTCAATCAAAAATCTATCAACAACAGCAGTCAGCTGTCTCAACAAATGCTCCTCCATCATTTCCTCAGACAAGTCTTCGGCATCATCATCACTTTGAATCATGATACCTGTCTTGTGCACCTTGTCCCACTTTTCGCAAAGCACCTCGTCAAGTTTTCGCAGCATTGGCGGCAAAAACTCAACCAAAAATGTGCTCATCAAATGTTTAGGACAGTTTTTGACAATGTTTCTCAGAACAAGTGATGTCATGTGGCGCCAGGCATGCAATGTGATACCGGCAGAGTCTCCAGCAAGCGCTTTATATAAATTAGCCGCAATTCCAGGAATCTCGTAAAACGTTTCTTCCAACTGACTGATTGATCCAAGAGTCAAAAATGCATATTCACGAGTATACCGAATAATATGACCAACTGAATCAGCAAAATCACGGAGGGTGTGCATTGCTCGTACATTTTCGTCAACAAACTCGTCTTTGGTTTGAGTGGAAACACCCATTTGCCAAAATCGTTCCATACAACTGTACTTAACAAACGATTGAACTTCTTCAGGCAAAGAAGTCCAGTTAGCAGGATTATGATAAGCCTGGATTTGGGCAATCAATTGCAAGATATGTGGCAAAATAGGCTGAATTCGTGGCTTCCACAATGCAAGAAGCTCCTTGTACTGTTCTGACTGATGGTCTAACTTTTCAATAGTGTATTGAATGAAAATGCGGGTGGCACGAATAGGAAACAACGCTGACCATTTACTCTTGAGCTCGGCTTTGAGTGCCTTTCCTTGATCATCCATCTCTGTTTCTAACAAATCAGTAGATGAGCTGACACCACGAGACCTGAAGTACTCTGCAATCTTAACAATTCCAACACGCTCCATGAACCATGGCAAATCCATCAATCCCTTGACAGTTGCTTCATCACTCCAAGAAGCCAGAACTGGGTCCACAATTTTGGAAAATCGTTCCGTTTTATTTGAAATATCCGATCTTTGCGACACAACTAGCAAGAATGACAAAAAGGCAACTGATTCGTGGTCACTCAGCTTTTTGGAAGCAATGGTTTCGCCAATTACTCGCTCCAAATCGTCATAAATTTGCATCAATACTGAAGGCATCATATATGCCAAACGATTAAGCTCAGTTCCGCAGCTTGTTCGCAAATCACGAACAGTTTCACGTTCTTCGTCAGTCGCATTTGGTGCACACTCAAATGTGCAAGCCAACAAAACTTTTTCCAAAACACGGAATGTTAAATTGGGAACGTTCAAAAGTGAAGGCGCAAATTGGACAAGTGTCTGTACATGTTTGCGCAGTAACATAGGGTCGTTGATTTTCATTGCAATTAGTCGCTCGCACCATCGCTCAATGATTTGGGACAGTTGTGTTTGAATGCTTTCAGAATCGGGCAATGTGTACCAAATCTTCCATCGCGTTACGCCTCGTAACGCACATTCAACAAGAATGAACTGAGAGTATGCAAGGAAAAAAGATGGGTTGCCAGAATATTCAAGTTTTGTAGACTCTAAACTCTGTTTGCCAATATCTGACGAAAAAAATGCATCCATTCTTGATTCGAGCCAAGTAAGTGATGGCTGAGGCATAATACAAACAACTAATCGAACAATATCTTCCATAAACTTGCGATAGTTACCCAAAAATGTCTGACTATCAGACGATGACTCAAAATCAAAAGCCAAAAATCTTTTGGCAATGTGGTCATCACCCACGTTTTCAAATTTCAAGCAACGCTCGGCTGCAGTTTCAAGTAGTTGAGGCAATAGTTGCTGAATTTCGGGACGACTGTTGAGTTTATTGACGCGTAATACAGAGCACCAAAATTGTAAAGACATGCCTGAAATAACAAGTGACGGGTTGTTGGTAGTTTGTAGCACTAAGAAAAGATATTGCTTCAAATTTGCTTCTTTGGGTAATCTGTTTTTAGAAACGTTAAGGTATTCACCGAGACCAACAATCATTTCAACAATGCGTTTGCAAAGCGCGTATGCCTGGTCATCAAAATCATCAATATCAAGTTGAATTGATTGGTATACATGGGCAAGACTGTTGAGACTATCTGAATAAAAGACAGCGCCCACAATGGACTGGAAATCTTTTTCTCCAGTATAGTTTCGCGTAAACAAAATGTGTAATAATTCAACTGCGAGAATTCGAATTTCAATATTTTCGCAAGCCATAGCAACACTGAGGTGCTGTAAAATGTGTGCTTGTCGTATTGCTAATGGGAAAATCCAATACAAGCACGTCTTGAGAGTGTTTAATATTTTAATGGCGAGTTTGGCAACATTGGGATCAGAAATGTTAGCTCCCAAACAATCTTTTAAAAGGTTCGACCATCTAATGAGCCAACCCTGTTTTCCATGTTTTAACTCAAGAAGTGGTATGTTGGCAGTATGGTACATTGTGACAAGGACCGATTCTGAACTAACAACCTGAATGCACTGTGAAGCCAAAACGTTGGCGCGTTTATCAGCAACAGGATCATCTAAAATATACAAATCTTCAAAAAAGGTTCGAAAAATGCTGAGCGAAATATCTCGTGTTGCTGGACCAGATCTCCACATGTTGAAAAGAATCTTGTCCATATCTTTCCATCCTTCGTCAGTACGATCGAATGTTCCATCCAACGGAATGTTATCGTCATTATCATTAAATTTGTCAATGTCTTGATCCAAAAGCTCAGTCGAGTCGATGTCATTTGAATCATTACTGGGTAAGTCAGTTGGCAAATTGTTTTCAATATTATGACCCCAAACGCGTTTAGCCACAGCAACCCATAAAAGCGCAATTTTTTCCTTTAAATAGTGAGGGTCCTCAGTTTGAACAGAAACGGCAAGTTCAATGATCCAATTACGAATGGCCAGTTTTTGGTCGAGATCGTAGTCAACAAAGGAGTACTGAATGGCGTGTTGGATGAGTTGAAGACCATAATGGCGAACAACATAGCTACAATTTGATTTTGGTTGAGCCAGTTGATAACCCCAAAAAGGAGCTTCTGGGTTGGATTTCACGGTCTCAAGAAACTGAAACAAACGTAATCAATATAAATTGACGTGTATGAAAAAAACAGTTAGAAACGAACAATCGATGCATATATGTGTTTAAGCGTTTGTTAATGATAGTCATACCGAGTTTGCTTCAGTGCGAGCTTGATTGGTTGATGCCGGGCTATAAATGGCATCAAGTGCGCTCGAGATTTGGCGAATTCCATCTTCTTCCATTACTTTAAAACTCTTTCAGAAGAAAAATACCTGCAAAACGATTCAATTAAAAAAAAAAAATACAACAAAAATAATCAAGAGTGGTGAATATTAGAAAAAGAATGGTAACATGTGAGAAAAATAAACAAAAAAAAAAAGTCTGGACTAATATGTACCAAGAAATGCCAGGCGTGAAAAAGCAGTCTGAACACAACCAATACCTTCTGAAAGCAATATAAATGAAAAATCTATGTGATAGAATCAGCTGAGATAGATTTCAACTAGTAAAATAATGAATTTCAAATATCTTGAATTAAAAATCCAGCAGAATTGGCGGTTTTGGAAGAAATTGAAAAGTCATTTGATGACCATGTGATGTGATAAGAAACATGATGTGGAATCATATATTTAAGTATATCCAGGTATATTTTGCGTATATACCAGTACATATTTAAGTTCGCACTTTTCACCCTACTTGAAACTATCTCAAGTCATTTTGATTCTATTGATATATATTTTCCTATGCATATCTACCTTGGTAGTTTTTTACTTCTTGCAATGGCTGTTCTACTATCATCATTATTTTAGTTTTAAAAAAGTCTCACCAAATGCCCCCATCTCTTTCTCAGAACCATCAGAATCGATACGTTTCTAATCTGCATTCAAACTCCTCTGTTCGTCTCAATCAACAACACCAGTATGTTCGCCATCGCACAAACGGATCTCGTGACAAACATATCTACAGCCGAACTCCTTCTATGATCTCTGATCCGCTTGGTTCCTTCAAGCTCCGTAAGGATCGCGAACGAAAACGGTTACTAGATGCTTATGATATTCTAGGGTACATTGCAGCAGGAACTTATGGCAAGTATGTTTGATGCATATGCACATGATTATCGTATATAACCCAGATGTATTCATGATACTAACGTTATTAAATGTTGGACGTTGTAACTTCATAGAGTTTACAAAGCCAATTCGAAAGACCCGTAAGTCGAAGACAATATGTTTTACCATGTTTCTTTGTGTTTTCTAACTTGCTAGTTTTTAGAGCCCTAAGAGACCGATTGTATGCTATCAAGAAGTTCAAGGCTGACAAGGAAGGCGGAATTGTTCACTACACTGGAATCTCCCAGTCGGCGTGCCGTGAGATGGCACTGTGTCGAGAAATGAACCATAACAACGTTATTAATCTAATTGACGTTTTTCTGGAAGACAAATCTATTTTCATCATTTTTGATTATGCTGAACATGACTTGCTTCAAATTATTCATTATCATACTCATCCTGATAGAAAAGCCATTCCTGAATCTATAATTAAATCAGTATTATGGCAAATTCTCAACGGAGTCTCTTATCTTCATCAAAACTGGGTTCTTCATCGTGACTTGAAACCTGCAAACATTATGCTTTCCTCGGATGGAGTTGTCAAAATTGGCGATTTGGGACTTGCTCGACTTTTCAGTGATCCTTTGCAAACACTTTACAGCGGCGATAAAATCGTTGTGACTATTTGGTATAGAGCTCCTGAACTCTTGCTTGGTGCACGACACTATACACCAGCCATTGATTTATGGGCTGTTGGGTGCATTTTGGGTGAGCTTCTTGCATTGAAGCCCATATTCAAAGGTGAAGAAGCTAAACTGGATAACAAAAAACAGGCCCCTTTTCCACGTAGCCAGTTTCAGAAAGTTATTGATGTTTTGGGATCACCAACTGTAGATAAATGGCCATCGTTACCCAATTACCCCGAGTTTCAACAACTTCAGGCCATGAAAAAGCTACCTTCAAATGTCACAAACTGGTACCAAAGACATGTTATCTCGCAACCCAATCCGAAGGCGTTTAATCTGTTTACGAGTTTGCTAGAGTACGATCCTGCAAAGCGTATAACTGCCGATGATACACTTTCACACGAGTACTTTAGAGAACTGCCTCGAGTCACTGAAAATGTTTTTGCAGGTCAAAACTATGAGTACCCGAGTCGGAGGATTTCAAACGATGATAACAATATCAAGGCTACAAATAATAATAACAACAACAGCAGTGCATATCAAACTGCAACAAACAAACGACAAGCAGCAAACGATTATTCAGACCCATTACACTCTAGGAAAAAACAAAGGTGAAACTGGGGGTGCTGTTGGATATTTGCGTTTTTCAGGTTGCTGTTATAATTCAAAAAACTAGTGGTTGAAAGTGTTTGGTTCACAAGTGTACTTATTCAATACTGAAAGTGTTGTATCCGACAATCAGGTGAATTATTGCCCTTTCAGTTTCATAATTCGGGCAATCCTAAGTTTTGATAAATGATAGGATAAAAAACGCACAAATTTTTTTTAATGATAGATAAAATTGTATATGCGTAAATGAATTGAAACTAATATATATTTAAGTGCAACCATGATTTTCTGAGAAGAAATTTTGAACTATCTTAAATCAACGTTAATGTTACCTAAATGTGCGATTGTCAGTAAAAGAAGTGTTTAAACATGCTTTGGGTTAAACTTAATATGCTCATCTTTTTCTTATACCCATGGCTTACAAAATGCTTTTTCCTAAATTCATTTTTGTTTAAAAAACTGTTTAGTACAACTTCAAGCAAATTTTGTTATACTAGCTCACATCTCACTAGTTTCAGTTAAGAAAAAATCAATATAGGCTTTAAAAGTAAGTTTTTTTTAGTTCTAAAAACCAAAAAAAATGCTAAAATAATTCTTATCAACTATAAAAAGCGAAAGAATCACCAACTATTTTCAATATTCAATTTAATTTATTCAAGGGTTATAGAACTATATAACATAGGCGTTGTAGCCATCCTTTTACGTATCAACAATTTGTAGATGTTCAAAACTTCAATTCGTATTTTTATAAAGGTTCCTAATCCCTTTTATCAGCAATAAAGACTGCGAGTGCTATTAATCCCTTAGTACTATTCAAGAGAGTCGGTAACTCCATCGCAGGAGACACTTGTTCACATTCACAATTGTAGCTTTCCTTTGTGATTCCAAACTTTTTGAACCATGCACCAAATTGTCTATGGCTCGTTCTGAACTGTGTGATTCTGCTCATAATTCGTCGACTATACTTCTTATCTGTGCATTGTGTATCGGCTGTGACGTAGTGGTGCCATTGGCCTTTGGAGCTCGAGTTATACTTACTCTCCCAATCGTCAAGAGTCAATTGTGCAGATCTAGTAAGAGCGTTTTGCTGACGATTCCTTGCTTCATCAACTTCAGCTTCTGTAGGTTCGGTGATTCTGTCAACTTGGTCAGGCGGCTTCATCAAGTCCTCTACCTGACTGTATTTCGTCATCAGTTTTGCAACTGGCGAGCTTGTGCCCAAAGTGGCCAAATGTTGCCTCAATGGATTTGTGTCGCTCAGCTTGTGCAATAGTCAAATTGCTTTCCTTGCAGCCCTCAAGCCCAGTCTGGTACCATTTGGAATTATACCGGGTTCTTTCTGTAACGCGTCAATAGGTGTGGTTTTGTAAGCACCAACCACTCTTCTTGAGGCCATATTCTGCATCATATCCAGCTTGCTGATCTCAGACTTGAGAATGCGATGGTGCCAAACTTCTAGTACACATTCGACGATTGGCCTTACACAGGCTGTGTACAGAGACCTGACAGCATATCCTCGCGTACCAACTTGCGTTCCACCCAATCTCCAAATAGCACTACCAGCTTGTCTTCCTTTGTTAGTTTTCTTCCAATTGTGAGACTTGAAGGTCAATACGTAATCCAGTATAATTCCAAAAAGATTACTTTATTTTGAAGATCTCGCACTTCGTCTAGCGGAAAGGATGACTTCAATAAGATTGTTGGTTAAATATTGCCATGCGTTGTATTGAGTATATATATTATATTTGTAATTTAAGTAATTATAATCCGATATAGTGTAACGGCTAGCACGGTTCGCTTTCACCGAGCAGTTCGGGGTTCGATTCCCCGTATCGGAGTTTATTTTTTGCTTCTCCAGTACTTTTTTATTATTATTAAATTTTGTGCTAAAATACGTAAATTTACAATCAGTAGAAGAAAATATAACCGAGAATCAATGGAAAAACATTTCGCGAAAAGTGGATCGTAAATATGTCGATTTAATTTTTTGTAGAGTGATATTTTGGTATCGAGGGCTTTTCAACTATAATCAAACATACAATTTTAGGATATAAAAGCTAGCATAGACACTAGTAAGAAAAATAGGTGATACTCGAATGCGTTTCTTGAAGCCAACAGTTCAGCAGTTTACAATCACTGGCTAACGTTTGTCATTGTATTCTATTGTCATTTTCAAACCCGAGCAGTAATTATCAATATCAATTGATTGGGCGTTAACTTAATCACAATTAATTCAGCTCAATGATGAACTATGCTTTCTACTATTCCTCCTTAAGCCCCAAAACTTCAAATTTGAAGGCAAACGATCGTCTAATATTTGAAAACATTGATTTCAAAACGAGTTATACAAACTTTGGGTAAAAATTTTAATAAGCTCTGTAAATTTAGAATATATAACAAATCAAAAATGCAAGATAAATGAAGAATATGATAAAACAAATGAACTCAACATAACAAAACTAGAAATGAAACCGCAATCAAAACTAATAAGGAGAAAATGAAGCATACCACAGTATAGGTATTAAAACAAAAATGCAAAGGATATTAATTAAAATAAATAAATGGAGTGAATGTTGGCCAACACCATAGAACTAAAAGCTATTCAGAATTTTCCTGTTTCATGGTATGTTTAGTGCTAGGAGCATATTTAGAGGTAGTTTTTATGAAGTTGGACTCGACGTCAATATGTTTAGTCTTTAGAGGACTTAATGAACCGCGGTTAAGAGCTTCGCTGTCAGATGGCTTAAAGTTTGTTTCAGCTTAGCTTTGAAAATCACTTTTAGAGGTATTTCTAGAGACATTTTGTGAAACTTTTTTAATTTGAATTGAAGGGTTTTTAGAAGAAAGGTTTTTACTGCAACTTTTTGACAAAAGACGAGGCCGAATAGCTACAAAGTTTGGCTTTTTAGATTTTCTGTTGCTGCTTGTACTTGTATCAGTATTAATGGTATTAACGGCATGTTTCACAGCGGAGACATTATTGCGAGCAGCAGAGGGAATAACAGAACTAGTATTAGTCTTATGCTTTGAAGCTTTTCCAGATTCATTTTTTGAAAGCACGCTTTTAGAAACAATATGTGGTGCTAAGGGTTTAGAATAAATATTGTTAGTATCATCACAGTGTAAGCCGAGCGAGGTTATTAGCTGATGATTTTTGAGAAATGCAGGTTCTATAATTGTTTTTGGTGCAATAGGTTTAAAAGGAGTGGGAAGTAATGAGAGTTTTGGTGCGGAAGAAGAAGTGGTAGAGAGAGAATGGTTTGGAGAGTTTTCAAAACTAGATGTATTGGATGTTATACTAGTATTATTATTAGTACTGGTACTATTCGGTGATACACTAGGACCAGTATTTGGTGGAATACTAGATGATATACCAGTTGTGGAAGAGCTGGAACCAAAAGTGTTTTTGAAAACAGAGCTCAAGGAAGTATATGCTGATTTGCCAGTCAAAGGTTTGGGCGCTAGTTGTCTATGCTTTCGTTGCACATTAGACGTTGTTGTAAGAAAACTAGGTGAAGACAAACTATGTTTAGTCACTGGCAAAACCGATGTCGAAGAGCATGTGGGATTAGGAGTCAAGTCCAATCCAATAGAAGGTTTTGAAAGATTTAAAGATTTTTGGTTTCTTGACACATGTTTTTGAAATGATGAGACCGTTGAGTTTAACGGCTTCAGATGAGTAGGTTTATCAATTAGTTTGGGTGCGATTGGAATAAGCCGCGTACGAGAAGCAGGCACTGTGTTTACAATTGATCTTGGGGAATGAGCTGGTCTTTTTGAAACTTTTGCGCAGCTCCTTACTGGCGATAGAGTTGGTGATGCTAACTTAGGTACAGATAGAGGTGTATAGGGTTTCCCTTCACCTACTCTTTCAGCGTTATTTATGGTTTTAGATAAGACGGCGTTATCAGTATGTTCACTACCATTCTGTTTGGACTTTTCTTGATCCAACAAAAGCTCAACGTTTTTAGCTTCTTTCGTATTGGAACCAACAAAGCTGTCATTTATGAATTTATTTTTAGTGTTCTTTGTCGAATTTTTTGAATGCGATGGTGATGGCCACGGATAATGACCATTTTTACTGAATGGCATTTTGTCCCACTGTTATGTCTATCTTTTCCTTGATTTGTCTCGTACGAACACTTTTAGCAAACCGTATTGATACTATATGTTCAGTTGAAGTAGTAGTAAAAGAAGTAGAGTGTGATAATACAAACTGAAATCTTTCATAGTCTTTACTTCTTGTATTTTAGCCCTAGAATATCAAACTTTCGTAAAATTTTATCTTATCTTACATACATACATAATCTGATATATTCTATGGCAGTTATACATACATAAACCGTTTTGAATTACCTGCAAACTACAGGAACAGGTAATTGAAGTTTTGGAAGACAAAATTTCGCCAACATAGTAAAAGCTTCTCACATTATTACACAGTTTTCAGCTCTATATTCTTGAGCTTTGGTTTCTTCCAGTGATAGTGACTTGTTTTTGCCATGTCTGTGATATGAGAAATGATAGTGATGGTTACTAGCTTGGTTCTGAGCAACGTTTGTATCTCGAGACTCATTTGACCCAGGATTACCAGCTTTTCCTTTAGGACGAAAGAACAAAATTGAGTTTCGGCTTTTTTTGTCTTTTTCTTTATCAAGCTTTTCAATATTGGCACTAGGTCCTGTTAGTCCTAATAAGTCCTCAGAAACCCTTGGGACACTTGAATAATCAGAGTTTTGGAAGCTCGTTGGCTCAGGAGATTGGACCCGTGATGTATGATTGTAGGGAGTCTCTTGTTGTTGAAATTCTTCAACCACGTTATTCCAGCTCACATTAGGCTTAGTTTCCAAGAGTTCACTGGATTCACTAACACCTGGTCTAGATCCCAATTCCAACGACGCTCTTGCTGATTTGGATATCGACTTAAAAATGTCGCCTTTTTCCTTTTTCTTTCCTTTGCCCATATTTTTTCTGTCCTTTTTATCAAAAAGTTCGCCAAAATCACGGCCTTCAGTGCTAACTCGAGATGGTGATGAATCCCGCGACATTGACTTTTTCAAAGACGCCCATGCTGAATATCTATTCTTCCCACTTTTTGAGAGCCCAGTTTTGGATGATAAACTGCTTTTTCTAGAAACACTCTCTTCACCTCCTGATAATCCTCCATCTGAACGAGAATAACTATTGTGATGATGATGCTGTCGATGACTTTTGTTTGGAGTGGGTGGGTCTAAAAAATGGGTAGTTTTTAGTTGTGTTGGTTCTTTTGTTACACCTACAACACCAGGTATTTTGACATTGTCATTGATTGACAAAGGATGAGTATTTGCCTTTTTTTCTTCCTTTTCTCTGTATTCATTCTCGTCATCATCGCCTTCATCTTCACTGTTGCTAAACGTTTCGGTGTTTTTCACATAGATAACTCCTCCTGGTTCATCCAATCTTTCTGAGCAGACGCTTTTACGTTTAATGAATTGGCGTGAACGCTCTCCATTGTCCATGTCGGGCAAATCCGAAACCGCTGATGAATATTTATTATTAAAACTTTCTGAAGCGTTAGAAGTTTTACCAGATGTGCCTATTGATGAGATGGATGAAGGTTTCAAAAGGGCTGATGACTTAAAGTCTTTTGATGTAAGAAAATCAGGCTCATTCATCATAGCTAGTGCACTTGATGACTTGTTTAAAGACCGGTTTGAAAAGTCAACATTTGATCCAGCTAACGAACTTTGAGCTGAGTAACTAAAATTCTTAGTATTATTATTATTATTATGACGATCAAGAAGATATGACGAAGAATCAACGCTGCTTTGTTCTTGTAGGTATTCACTCGTTGTTACTAAACGATAAAACAGTAAGTAGGCTTTTTCTTTGCTAAAAACTTGGTCATAGTCAATCTCTTGAACTTGCTTATCTGCAGGTAATAGGTCGTCAAAAAATAACCATCGCTCATGAGCATGAAGAACGTTTGTAGAAGTATCATCATCTAAACAAGAACCAGTCATAGAACCTTCGAATTGATCCGCTAAATGGTCCAACGTGGCATCTTCAGCATTCAACTCCTTATCATAATCGCTTTTTTTGTTGGTCTGATCAACAAAAACTGATTCAGTGGAAGAAGCTGAGCTCTTAAAAGGAGAGACTGTAACTTTGCTACCCATTGCTTTGGCTTCTTTTTCAACCTGATCAGCATACCTAATATCTTTCTTTTCACGAACAACAGAAACAAAATGTCCAGATGTAGTTTTCGTGCCTCTGTGAAAAACCGCACCTTCTAAAACCAACACATAGTTTTCGCTTGCGGAAATTCCTCCATCAAACTCAGAATCGCCATCAGCCACGAAGCTTGGTACATGGATGACAGGAGGAACCATAACTTTGCGACCATTAAGAATTGGCTCGCCTCTGGAATTCCAAGTACTTCGTTTGAGAGCAATTGCAACCACAGGTCGCGTTCCAACAAAAGTTTCGGTTGCGTCAGTGACTTGTTGTGGGTTTGAAAGGGCTTCAGAGTTCTTCGGGTTAGTATAAAAAGGAACGATTTGTAAAAACATCCAAGCTGGTAGAGAAAACTCTTTGTTAGGTGTCCACAAGTTGTTTGGAGGAAGCGTAGACAATTTCGGTTTCTCATCTGGCACTTTAGGTTGATTCTGGTCAGTGTATAAAGAACTGTAAGATGGAAGCCCGTCATCAGCAGTATTTGTTGGTGCTGAATCTCTGTTGATAGTTGGAAACGGTGACTCATCAGTAAATGTAGAGGCTGATGTATCATTGCTTGTAGAGTTCACATCGTCTGGCGACTGTTGAGTTTCATCTTTTTCAGAAATATTATTTGACGAAATGTCATACTCTAGTAACCCTTTGAAACTACCATTAGTAGCAGCGAATCCGCTAGAGGCTTGGCTGAAAACACTATTAGAATCATTTCCTGAGTTTGGAGATGAAAAATATTTATTTCGGTACTTGTTGATAAATGCATGAACAGGTAAAGGACGATCTGATGAAGACGCTTGATCAACATCTGTGTCACTATCAGATACTTCATTTGTTGAGACATGAACTGATAATTGACGTTTACGACCTATTGATTCTGGGAAAGACCCACTAGAGTTATCTAGCGTTTTGCGTCTAGCAAGTTGTCTAAATACTTGGACAGAATTTTGAAAATAGTTTTCCATACATTCTTCTAAGGTTATTGGTGGATCTTCAGAGTTTCCAGGGATGGTGATTAAAAGCATACGCTCGTTGACAAATTTGTGGTCATCTTCTTTTGAATCTAGTCCTTCATGAGCAATTTCTAGTTTCAGCGTTAACATTGGCATAGATAATACGTCTGTGATGAAACTAAACAGTTCAAATGTATCTTGTTGGGCACACGCAGCGCTGGGCTCCCAACCAGCTTTGATAATGGAAGATATAAGAACTTTTGTGATATCAGTGGTAATGTGTTTTCCTCGTCTCATTAAATTGACATACATTCGTAAGAGTGTGGCTAATGTGTCCAACTCAGGATGTGCCGGATAAAGCCTTGATAATATGGGCTCGAAATCAGTTTGTCGAGCAAACAAGCAAAATAAAAGGGAATCCAGATAACATGTAACACCATTTCTATTATCGGCCCCTTGTAGTCTTGACATCACTGGTTCTTCAGTATTTGTTTTAGTTATTGTCATATACTCAACTATGGGCTCAATTCTACCGTTTGTAGCATCGATAAAGGCTTGAAGCAATCCTACAGCTTTGGAAACGTTTTTACTGGCAAAGTTGCAGTTGTAAGCTACAATGATATTCTCATCAGTAACTTGTTCCTTGGGGTATCCATTATCGACGATGATTTTGCGAATTTGGTCAATAGGTGTCGATGCTGCTGCTGCGGATGCAGTCATTGAGGAAGATGGAGTGTTGCTTTGAGGTTTGCTGGTGTTATTCTATTAAAAAGGCCAAGGTGGCAATGCGTTAATATCAAAGTTTATTAAATAAAAATAAACCATTGCTTCGACCAAATACCTTGTTCATTTAATTGCTTTGTGTTGGCAATAATGCCGATCTAAATGTTGAACAGGAAATGTGGAAAGAATAAGAATGTTCTCAAGAGGAAAAAAATAATATATGCATGGAGATATTTAAAGATAGTTTACGAGCGGGACGAGACATAAATCTAAGAGAAGAACTAAATTTAGCAAAATTATCAATTACTCAGTCAAAATCCAATAAATATAAGTTTCGATTCAACAAAATTACTTTTTGTTGAAAATTTACTGATGTTTATAGTATTAGTACTAGTTTCGTTGAGAAATGTCCAATACAAAAAGCTTATTGACTGATCGTATAACACGATTGGCTGATAAGGATAACAATGTGATTGTTTGGCTTCCAAACCAATTAACAAACTCAATTGAGCTAATTTCAATTCAATTCAATTCATCATATTCATATACAGTCAGAAGGCTTTCTGTTCTCTTGGCCACTTTTGCAGTGTTCGGGTCGGATAATTGACCACTAACTAATATACTCACGTGAAAGTCAAATGATCTAAGTGAAACCAATTGGTCACATGACCTGTATTTGCCACGCAGATTTCACACTCACACAACCATCACTTGAATTTCTCTTCTGTACTTTCAATCATCGACACTTTTTATTCCTTTTTCTTATTTACATTTATTTTCGATTCTTAATTGAAGAGCAATTAATTATTTTTAACTTTACTTTATTTGATATAATCTTCATACGACTACAATGGATGTGTTACTAGGAATCACCACTGGAGACGCTGTGCTTATCGCCACCTCCAAGGCTGCTATGCGTGGCATTTCAGTTCTTAAAGACGATGACGACAAGACTAGAGATCTCAATTCCTCTACTGTTATGGCCTTTTCGGGAGAGTCTGGAGACACTGGTAAGATTTGGATGAGAACAGTTTGCGGATTATGAATTCGCGGCTTTTAACACTGTTTGAAAACTTCATGTAAGATTCAAGACTAACCATTTTTGAAATTCGATCTGGCTTGTAGTTCAATTCGCTGAATACCTTCTTGCTAATATTCAACTTTATGGAATGCGTAATGGATACGAAATGTCTAGTACTGCCGTTTCTAGTTACGTCCGCAACGAACTTGCCAATGCTCTCAGATCAAGAGTAAGTACATATAAATTGGTATTATCAAATTCACGTTCTCTTTACTAACAATCTACTCAGCGACCATATCAAGTCAATCTTCTCTTAGGGAGCTATGACAAAAAGCTGGACAAGCCAGTTCTTCACTGGATTGACTATTTGGCTGCCTGTGTTCCCTTGCCTTACGCCGCTCACGGTTACGCTTCATACTATATTCTTTCACTGTTGGATCGTCACCATCGCCCAGACCTGACGCTTGAAGAGGGTATGGAACTTATGAAAATGTGTGTTGAGGAAATCAAACGCAGAATTCCTTTGGACTTTAAGGGTATTCAAATAAAGATTGTTGACAAGAACGGTATTCGACTTGCTGATGACCTTTAAAAAGTTGGAAACGATGTAATTATATGCTGAAATACAATCACAGAATCTTAGATTATATATTTTATCAAATTATCTTAAATTGTAATGAATTAGGTTGTTTCTGTTTGTTTGTTGGCGAATTAATGGTGAATTTATAATGAAATAAATATTGGCAGATCATGTGATATGCTGAGTTTTATATTTTTTTTTGCCTCCTATAAAATTTCAATTCTTTATTTTTCATTTCCTTTCAGCTTGTTACATCAAAGCTTTTTTCCTTTTTTTTTGTATAATACCAAATGGATGAAATTGCAAAGCTAAAACACATTTCGCTAGTTTCTCGTTTAACTACAGAAATTGGTAAACAAACAGGAGTCACTGACAAGACTCTTGCTGAGTTTGTTTTAGATATCCATGATTCGGCAACAAGTACACAAGATTTTCAACAAAAGTTAAGTGAAGCTGGAGCAGATTTTGAAGAAGGCTTTGTCAAAACACTCGACTCTATCATTCAAACTCAGCGGCCTAAGAAAACAAGCACCAATTCATCTGGATCTAAGCCTGATTTGGCAAGTAAAAGTAATGATAGTGGAGTGAATGGAAAAAACGATACCTCGAATAAGAACAAAAAATCAGCAGCTGTTTTCAAAGGATTATCAATACCAGATGGAAAACTAGGCTTTTACTTGAGTGATGATGGATCAGAAAGTGAATCCAAACCTCGAAATTCTGAGCATAAAGAAAGTAGAAGCTCTAGAGGTCATAGAGACCACAAAGATTCTAGAAGTTCACGAAGAGAGCCATCGAGAAAGACAAAACATAGAAGATACTCTGATTCAGACTATGATTCACAATCGCCACCACATTCCCGCTTTGAATCGCCTACACCATCTAGACGAGACAGAGACCGTCATAGTAAAAGCAGACGCGACAAACGATACAGTTATTCAGATGGCGAAGATAGTGACGATGAATACGACAGAAACAAAAGACACAAAAGAAGAAGCAGACGAGACTCAAGGGAAGACAGACATTCTAGAGACGATCACAGACGCCAGTCTTCTAGAAAAGAATACCAAGGTGATTTGGATGATGAACCCACCTTGAACAAAATTTATAACGGAACTGTTATGAACATGACTTCATTCGGTGCTTTTGTTTCTATCGATGGTATCAAAGGACGTCCAGACGGTCTTATTCATGTTTCAGCAATTCAGAATGGTCAAAGATTGGAACACCCATCTGATGTTCTCCATAGAAACCAAAATGTCAAAGTGAAGATTGTGAAGCTAGAGGGAAATAGAATCAGTTTGTCTATGAAGGCTGTTGACCAAGATACTGGTGAAGACTTGGAAGTCAATGAAACGCCTAGTTTTGCTACTGGAGCAAATAGTTATGGATTACGTCAATCGGAAGACCCAATGCGTCAAAACATGGCATCAAACAATAAACCTCAAATCAAAACTAAAAAACGGTTAACATCTCCTGAAAGGTGGGAAATCAGACAATTAATTGCCTCTGGCGCCTTGTCCGCAGCAGATTACCCAGAATTGAACGACGATATGCAAGCTTTCCAAGAACCTGACGATTCAGAACCAGAAGAAGACGTTGATATTGAAGTACGTGACGAAGAGCCTCCATTTTTGTCGGGCCAAACTAAACAGAGTTTGGAACTCAGTCCTGTTCGTGTTGTAAAAGCACCCGAGGGCTCTCTTAATCGTGCTGCAATGTCTGGTGCAACTTTGGCCCGCGAACGACGTGAAGATCGTCAGCAAAAAGCTAAAGAAAAGGCTAAAGAAGAGAAAGAGAAGGCAGATTTGACATCACAATGGAATGATCCATTGGCTACTGGCCAACCCAAAGTTTTTGCAGACGATTTTTCTCAACAGTCTGGCAGAAACTCTGGCGCAATTCCAGAATGGAAAAAGGTTTCGCGACACTCCAAAGATGTTTCTTATGGTAAACGTACTACTCTAAGTATTGATGAACAACGTCGATCGCTGCCTGTTTATCAGTTAAGAGATCAACTAGTCCAGGCAATTAAAGACAACCAGATCATGATTATTGTTGGTGATACTGGTTCCGGTAAAACAACACAGATTACACAGTATCTTGCTGAAGAAGGATTTTCAAGAGATGGAATTATTGGCTGTACTCAGCCTCGTCGTGTTGCTGCTACGTCTGTTGCTGAGCGTGTCGCGCAAGAAGCGAATGTTAAATTGGGTAATGAAGTTGGTTTCACTGTTCGTTTCAATGATTGCACTTCTTCTCGCACCAGAATCAAATACATGACTGATGGTATGCTTCAGCGTGAAGCTCTCTTAGATCCTGACATGTCGCAATATTCGGTTATCATGTTGGATGAGGCTCACGAACGTACTATTGCTACTGATGTTTTGTTTGCTCTGTTGAAAAAAGCAGTAAAGCGTCGACCGGATTTGCGACTGATTGTTACATCTGCTACACTTGATGCCGAGAAGTTTTCCAATTACTTTTATTCATGTCCTATTCTTTACATTCCTGGTAGAACTTTCCCTGTTGAGATTTTGTATACCAAAGAGCCAGAATTCGATTACCTTGATGCAGCACTCATGACAGTTATGCAAATCCATTTGTCTGAACCTCAAGGTGATATTTTGGTTTTTTTAACTGGTCAAGAAGAAATTGATACTGCATGTGAAGTTTTGTTTGAACGAATGAATGCATTAGGTCCTGATGTGCCAGAACTTATTGTTCTTCCAGTATATTCTGCTTTGCCCAGTGAAATGCAAAGTAGGATTTTTGAGCCAGCTCCACCTGGCTCTCGAAAAGTTGTCATTGCCACAAATATTGCAGAAACTTCAATTACCATTGACGGAATTTACTATGTGGTTGACCCAGGTTTTGTCAAAATCAACGCATATGATCCCAAACTGGGAATGGACTCTTTGGTCATTTCGCCTATTTCACAGGCTCAAGCCAACCAACGTGCTGGTCGTGCTGGACGTACTGGTCCTGGTAAGTGTTACAGATTATACACTGAGCAAGCATACCAAACAGAAATGTTACCCAATACAATTCCTGAAATTCAGCGCCAGAATTTGTCCAACACCATTTTGATGTTGAAAGCCATGGGAATTAACGATTTACTTAATTTTGACTTTATGGATCCTCCACCTGCAAATACCATGTTGACTGCTTTAGAAGAACTGCATTCGTTGCTGGCTTTGGATGACGAGGGATTGTTGACCAGATTGGGTCGCAAAATGGCCGATTTCCCCATGGAGCCTTCGCTTGCCAAGGTTCTTATTGCTTCCGTAGAAGCCGGCTGCAGTGACGAGATGCTCACTATCGTGGCCATGCTTTCTGTTCAAAATGTTTTTTACAGACCAAAAGAAAAACAAGCGCAAGCTGATCAAAAGAAAGCCAAATTCCATGATCCAACTGGTGACCACTTGATGTTGCTCAACGTTTATGAGTCTTGGGATAGAAATGGCAGGTCTAAAACATGGTGCTCTGACAACTTTATTCAAGAGCGAAGTCTTAAGCGAGCACAAGATGTGCGTCGCCAGCTTGTTTCTATTATGGAACGATACAAACACGCTGTTGTTTCCTGTGGCCCCCAAAAGCGTGCAGACACAATTCGAAAAGTATTGTGTTCTGGATTTTTCCGCAATGCAGCTCGTAAAGATCCTCAAGAAGGGTACAAAACGCTTATTGAAACAACGCCTGTTTATCTTCATCCTAGCAGTGCGTTGTTTGGTAAACCCGCAGAATATGTTATTTACCATACACTGTTACTGACGACCAAAGAGTATATGCATTGCGTTACAGCTATCAATCCTAAATGGTTAGCTGAAGCGGCTCCAACATTTTTCAAGGTTGCTGATCCTACACACTTGTCAAAGAGAAAGAGACAAGAAAAGATTTTGCCGCTGTTTGATCGTTATGCACTTGATCCCAATGATTGGAGACTTAGTGCGCAAAGACGTTCTGCAAAAGGTGGCTCAACTACGTTTGGTTAATGTTATATATGAGTTTAACCTTATTGTTTGTTGAGAATACATGAGATATCTTTTCAATAAAAGAAGCATATAGTATTTTTTTTTTATTTTTTTTTTTTTTGTCTTGCCAGTTTTAATTTAATTTTTTGTTTTTTGCATATTGTTTAACTGTTTTTGTTTTCTTGTACTAATTCAAAATTTTCAAAACCACTATTTATCATGCTGTTGTTCAATGCGTTCAAAACCCCCCATTTCTTCTCAACAATGTGTTAATATTTACAATAACAAAATAATTACAACTTTCAAGTATTAATTGAGCAGCTATCATTTTTGGTTTTTTTAAAAGCCCCTAGTAATTTTTGAAAAGATAATTTTAAACGTAGGATCATTCTTTTACTAGTCATGTGACTAGAAGTTGTATCATATTTTTTTATTTCACCAATAACAATACAGGACATATCAAGTCTGGTTCAAATATACTCAAGCACTTTTTCTTTAAAGCATTCAAGCAATACTTTGCTCAACATCAAAATGAAGTTTACTCCAAGGGCGGCACAAAATATTTACAAACCTTCATTTCAATTGAAAAGGTTTGTTTCAAACATTTCGAGCATTGTTCATGATCTCCCTAAACTCTCTGATCAGGATGAGTTCCCAATATGTATGAATCTAGCTAATTTAATTTATGTTTGAGATTTACTAATTGGTTCCATTGACGTTTTATTTTCCTTTTTTTCTAGATCCTAAACTCAAATCTCTAGGCTCTTTGGTTTCAGTAACGCTACCTTCTTCATCAGTTTTGTATACTCGTCAAGGATCTATAATTGCCGTCAACTCTGAAAAAATACCTACAGACAATTTCGACATATCTCGATCTGTTGCCGATTTTTCTTCTTCATCGCCAACTTCATCTTTTGATGTTTCTTATTTTTCTCACACGTTTCCATTTGTTTCGACAAAGATTGTGCCTACTCGTCCAACAACACTGTTACTTTCTTCAACAGCAGCGCCTTCCATTAACAGCATCAATACATCATATTCCAACAAGTTTGCGGTTCCTAGCGCACATTCTGTAATCATTTCTCCTACAGCCGAACAAGATTGGGTAATTCCTAATAAAGACAGCATATTGGCATGGACAGGTCAGCCAGATTCATCATCTTCTTCTACAACAATTGCTGGTTCGCTTCCAGAATCCGTCTTTAGTTTACACAAAAAACATAAATCTATTCGTGTGCATGGTCTTTTTGACGATTCGTTGACGCATTTGAATCCACAAGTTGCAGTCTCAATGCCTGGCCCTGCTTCTAATAGCGATCCTGTGCTGACAGTCAAGTTGAATGAGGGCGAATGTATATATGTGCACCCAGGCTCAGTGCTGGCATATACTATTCCCAAAGGACAAGAAGATGTAGAAGAAACAGAAATGATTCAACACAATCCATTGATATTACCTACTAATCCTCATATTGCTACAACCAACTCTCCAGATTCTTCAGATTCTTCTTTCCATGTTCTCGAAACACAGCAAAGCTGGTGGAAGTCTTCGTTCAATCGTGTTTTGAACTCATTACCTAGTTTCCTTCACTCTTTTGCAAACACTGCTAGAGCTGAGGTTTTCAAATGGGCAGCAAACGACGATAATCTGCTTCTTAAAGTCTCTGGCCCCAAAACCGTACTTATTTCTCCTAGTTTTAGACCTGCTACAGCCTTTGATCCTCCAGTACCAACTCAAAACGGATTGAAAGAACTGGCCAGTTTTGCTCTACAACAACAAAAAGAGTCACACAAGAACATTGCTGAAAACTAGCGTATTTGTAAATGTACATGTACTTGTATAAACGCTTATGTTAATACTAATTATTCCTATTATCTAATTTCAATTTGGTTTTTGTCTGGTTTTATTTAATTAAAAATTTTCTGTATAAATATAAACATAGAGTACAATTTTCAAACAGATCTAAAAAGAAAGGGAGAGGCAAAAAGATTACCTTTTAAGCATAAGTCCAAACCTCAGTACCCTTGCTTTCCATCCAAACGCTCATATCCTTAAGATCAGTATCCCATTGAACAAGTCTCTGTCGCATGCTTTCAATATTGTCCTTGTTAAGAACTCGGGGCTGAAGCCAGGTAATTGAAACAGTTTGAGAAACTTGGTCAATAAAGCCTTTGAGCAAGCCCAAAGAAAGAGCCTTCATGACCAAATGTTCAACTTCATCAGTAGTAAGTCTAGTTTCTTTGGCAATAGTCTCAAAAGTAAGAGTTCTGTTAGATGTGGGTCTCTTGAAGACAGCTTCAATAAGAGCAGTCAAGCAAATCTTTTGACGAAGGAAGGGTAAAGAGTTCTGGAGGATGGGTAATCTTGGAATGTGAGTAGATGTCAAAGATTCAAACTTGGACACGTTGCCATCGTTCAAAGCAAAAAGGAGCTCAAGAAGCCAATCGTATTGAGTGCCCTTAAGAGAATCAAGAATAGGATGAAGCAAAAGTTCACCAAAGTTGTAAATCTTGTCACCCAAAATGGCAGCAATACTCAAATCATAAGCTCTTTGTTGTTGAGCCAAAGGAGTAAGATCAGTGTTGACATTGATACAGGCAAGGTATAATAAAGCGTTTCTGTAGTAGGCAGTGAAGTCAGTCTTTGATTTAAAGTATTCTGCCTTGACATCGTAATAAGAAGCATTGATAACACCGTCTAAAGAGTCTTGCCTGTCAACAATAGCGCCAGCCTTATCGAGAAGATCCTTTGCATCTTCAATTTTACCAAGAGTGAGGTCAACACGAGCAAGTTCAATAGTTGCGAAAAGGTGAGCGTCCCAAGACTCGGGGGTATCTACTTTATCAGCCAAGTTTGTGAGGAATGATCTAGCTTCTTGAGGATCTTTACATTGGGCAGCAGCAAGAAGACCAAATGAGACAACACTCAAAGGACTGATCTTGCGCTGGAAGGTCTGGACGAATTGAGTGAAAACTCTGAGACGTAAAGGTTCACTGAGAGGGTTTGCGTAAAACTCCTTCAATGTAGATGTGAGTTGATGCCACAATTTACGTTCCCAGAGGTCTTCCATCGTATAAAACAAGACAGCAAGATCGGTATCAGCCTCCATTCTGAGAGTAGCCAGAATGGTAGAAACATCGTGGTCAATATCCATAGACATGATGAAAATTAATTAACTAATGAAATGAAAAAAAATAATGATAATTGAAGAAAAATAAGTGTTGTTGAGCAACGACGGCAAAAAAAACAGGAAAAAGGAAATGTGAAAAAGTGGCGGTTGGTTATGGTTAGAAAAGGTGGCAAAGTGTGGAAATAAAAACAACCTTCGCACAGCCGCACATTGAAGTATCGCCAACATGGGATTTAGAGGCAGTAGTGAAAAAAACGTATTTCAAGGTGGCAAAAGCGTTTGTAAGTGCATTGCAGCTTTGGATTGCTTTTATTTTATTCATTTTCAATAGTCATTCAAAAAAATCGTAAGTAGTTAGTCTTAATCATGGTTTTGTCATCATGAACAGTGATTGGTAATTGAGTTGAAGAGCATTTAAATCAATCAAGAAATAACAAATCAATTACGCCTTTTCCTGAAATCCAAAGCAATTGGCATCTTAGCTTCTGTCATCATAGTTCATTATTATCGTAAATTTTCCAAAACTATAACTAACTACCTTCGATTCAAAATGGCCCCATCACACTGACACAACGAGCTTATAATTCACAATACAACACATACAACCCCCAATTTAAACCTTCTCCAAACTTTCCAAACTTCCCTGAACTCACCCGAACCAAATTGAACTTATTTTGTCGTGTCACAAAAAGCCGACCATAAAAAAAACGTGACACTTTAAATTTTGGTCAACAACTCGGCTGATTTTGATGTAGTTGTCTGTTGAATTTCGAAATGTTGTATAGTCTTTTATGTTGTTGTTTTTTTATTAGGTTACATGAAAAAATATTATTTAAGGCCCAACTTGTATATTTTGTATATATATATTTCTTTTTTTTTTTTCCTTCTAAACTATTTCATCTCTTTTACTATTTCCACATACACTGAACTTCAACATCATCAATTTCATAGCCTCGCGTATCCCTTAAATATACCAAAATACACCAAAAATGAGTTTCTGCCCTGCCGATAAAGCCAATCTTATTCCTACTGAGCCCGTCCAGCTCGCTGCTCCTAAGTCTCACAAGTTTACTCGTGCTGAGCTTAGCCAGTACAATGGTAAGTATTTTGAACCCAAGTTATAAACTTGATCCAAGCAAACTTTATATATACATTCGTTCATCTACTAATACATGCTACTTTTGATCTAGGATCTACCAAACCCGAGTTTTACGTTGCCATCAAGGGTGTAGTTTACGATGTCACTTCTAACAAGGACAAGTACGTCAGTGGTCAAGACTACTCTGTTTTTGTCGGCAAAGATGCATCTCTTCTTTTGGCAAAGTCTTCTGTCAATGTCGCTGCTGACTGCGGTTACAGCCAAAAGCCTAAGGCTGAGCGTGATGCCACTCTTGCTCAATTGACTCCTGCTGAAAACAAGGTTCTTGATGACTGGGTTATTTTCTTCCGCACTCGTTACAACGTTGTTGGCGAATTGACTGATTAATTGATTAATTGATCAAACTAGTTGACGATTCTTTCTAGCGATTCATTTGTTTCAATTGAGTCTGTGATCTGTCGATTTTGCTCACCTTTTTTTTGTTTTTATTGATCTGGGACTGGCCAACCACAGGCAGGTTTTTACTAAAGTCTCTCAGCCTCACTATGTACTGAAATATACTTTCAATCATATTTTTTTATTCGTATAAGATGAAATGTATTTTAATGCTCAAAGGTATACTAAGTATTGATCCTGTTAATGAACTTGTGGATACGTAATTGCTTTCAATGTTTAAATGATCAAATGGGCTGTTGTTGTTGTCTTTTTTAGCAATGTCCTACTGCACTGATTCTATAACTCATTCGATAATTTAGAAAACCCTTTGCTTTGATATTTTGAAGTTGATCGAGTTCCCCTACAGACTCGAATAGCTTCAGGGTATTACTATTTAGATTCTGTAATTTTTGTTATGAATTATTCAACTTGAGACACTTTAGTGTTGAAGCTTAGCAGGAATCCCTAACTATTCCACTAAACTAACTGCTACTTACTTTCAAAAATCACACTTAATTAAATAGCATTTAACCCATTTCTCCATTTAAATCTACTGCCATTAGCTTCGGCAATTCTAGTGAAACTTTTGATCCTTGGTCTTTATCCTTTATCCCTTTTCCTTTTTTTTTTTTTTTTCACCATCGCTTGACTTAAATTTGAATTTGGTTTAATTTTATTGTTTATAGACGTGGCTACCTACTGGCTCTATAACATCACTTGTCACAGCATGTGCTACACAATTGCTACATAACACCAAATGTAATCATATTAGCGGTACTTCCTGGCTTCTCATACTTTCCTGATTTTCGTGAATTTTCAAAATATTTTCCGTTTCAAATAAGATGCAACCGATACGATCGTTTCTTGTCTCACCAACTTAAGCTTTTCGAGAGCTTAGCCCGAGTACGATTTGATTCATACCCACTTGACTCTCATCGCTTGACTTGAACCGGTAGGTAACAGTGATTTTGCAAAGTTATGAAAGCAAACTATGCCTCTTACAATACATCACACATATTTAAAGTAGTAAGCACCCATTCTACGTCATAACAAAGCTTTAATAATTATACTTTTAACACTTAATTTCGACTCACTAATATTCTTTTATTTACTAAAAACAAATATATTAATTCTACTTCAAGGATGTATTAAAAATCATTCACCCAGTCTAAACACACCAAAGAGTTCTTCCACGTTTGCAACACAAGAGGCAATAACAACAATTGTAAACATCATCCCGTTTACAAAGATAGCTGAGAAGACCTCAAGCTAATATCTCCATCATTGCCAACTTGTGTATTGTCTTGATCTTGAGATGAGCCTTCCTTAATAGGAACTGTTGCATCAAAGACTTCACTGGTTTCACCTTTAGCATCATCTCCCAGGTTCTCAGCCCGCCTGCTACTGCTAGCTTTCAACAATGCCTCCTCGTACATTTTTTTCGTATGCTCCCAAACAACGTTCTGCAATTCTTCGGTCAGGTAGCCTCTTTTCTGTGCTCGTTCAAGCATTGATTGGGCCCTCTCGTTAACCAAATGGCCTCCAGTTCTATACTGAGGAGCAGAAGAGAAGTAGTACAATCGCTCAGCTGCGTTATCAGGAGTGTTGGCAAAAACCATGGCAGTGCGAGAAGGAATTCTTGCCCAAATTGGAAGGCTTCTAGCAATTCCGGTATTCACAACACCTGGACCAACATGAATAAAACCAATATCAGGGTACAAACGAGCAAATCGCAAAACTTGCAATGAAGTAAATGTAATGTGATGCTTGTGAGCATTTGCCAATGAGTAATGATTTTTCAAGTCCAAATCATTCATCAATAGCTTTCCTTCATTTCCTGGTTGAAGCACAGTGACAACGCGGGCATTGACTCTTCTGGGGGCAACTTGAAGATTTCGTGCGTTATAGTAAAGCTCACGAGCTTCTTCAGCCATGCTCACGAGCTTCTTATCATCTTCAGCTGCGCTTTGCAACAAAGGCACAAGTCGTTCAATAAAACGGAAACGACCATAATAGTTCACCGCCATTTTAGTATCCAAGCCCTCAATAGATTCTGTACGTCCACTCAAAGTTGTGAACCCAGGTGACAAAAACAACAGATTAACACGTCGTTCTTGTGCCAAAATCTTATCACAAATAGTGTCGATTTCCGAAATCAAAGTGGCATCGCAGCCATAAAAGCGAAAGCAGCAATCTGGGTCTGGATTGATCTTGCACAGTTCGGCAACAACACGGGCACCCGCAGAAGCCTTGCGGCCAATAATGTAGATGGTGGGCTTGGTGTTGTATTTAGCAAACTTGTAGGCAGTGTTTTCGCCTAGGCCACTAGTTCCTCCAACAATAACGGCAACAGGAAAGGGAGCGGTGCGAGAAGTAGTTTCTCCGTTTTTGGATTTGATCTTCAGGAGGCTAAGAGTCATTTTTATTTTGTAGGTTTAAGTAGGAGAAAAAAAGAGAGATAAAAAAGTATTAAAGTAGCAATGTGGTGTTTAAGGTTGAATCAATCGAGTATTAGCAAGACTGAATTCAAAACTTGAAGGAAAGAAAAACACTTTTTTTTTTCAAGCCCATTTATATTTTGATTATCAAGAATGGCTTCGTGAGCATGGCGTTACATAAGTGTTGTGGTGATTAGGTTGATTTTTCATAACTAGGTTAAACTACCCAGTTAACCAAGTGGTGAAAGTTAAGTCTTATATTGTCAAAGGGAAAATTTGGTTTATGACGTAGAAAATTATAATGAGGCTATTATTGAGTGCTAACATATACACACGTTTCTTGTTCTTGTTGCATTTCAAATTCATTTCTATCTATCACATCCAATAGTAGACAGTAGTTTTGATCAAAATGACTTCACCACCTGTTCCGAATATTTAGTCAAGTGAATATAAAGCTAACAGGATTTTCAAATCTAGAGTTTGACGCACAATTATGCCTACGACAAAATTGCCTAGTAATTTTCATGTTCCAAGCTCTAGTTAATGCAACTTGTCCTTCTGCTAACCAAAAGAATCTGAACTCTAGGGATATCGTCTACAACTATCCCCAATGCAAGCAGTAACTGAGCTCTATCAAACCAATTGCTTGTCATTATGCTTCGACAAAAAATTATATTAATTGTTGAAATTCTCATCTATGGATATTTTTGAGACGGCTCTAGGTTGTATTTTTTTAACTTTTTAACGTTGCCTTAAAACTTGATGTTATTTCTTAGACATGAACATAGTTTCAGGATTAATTAGACTTTATTGTCTGAAATTTTCAAAAATGTTTATTAAATTTAATTGAATGGATCAGGATATATAAACATTGATCCACCGAGATTTTTCTTCAATAAGTTCCTTTTCTTATTTGCCTCTAATTCTTTATTTTTTTCTCGTGGATATATTTTTTATTTTAATGAGTTTCCTAGTGATCAAAAGCCTCGCTGTGCTTTGTTTATTAACCACAGTTCAAGCAGCCCTTTCAACCAAATACATAGTGAAGCTAAAACATGAATCATTATCGAAATTGACACAGAAACGCAGCAGATTTCTCAGTGATCATGAATACTTTTACTCTGAGCTTAGCCTCCAACATGGAATTACTCACTTTAGGCCAGCTAACAACTATTCAACAATTTTCCAAGGAGTATCATTTTTCTCTGATGATTTGAACATTGTAAGGAAGGTAAAAAATATGCAAGTGGTCGATGAGATTTGGATTGATTCAATAATACGAAAATCTGAAAGTACACATTCATCACAAAATTACCATCAACATAACGTTTTAGATGAATTTGGCACAGTTGAATTTGAGCATACCATAGCAAGGCGGGAGGTTCTACCTAGTTATACGTTTGAAAACGGTTGGACAAAAGACGTATATCCTCGAAATAAAGATACCCAACACATATCTCCAGCAGCACAACTTGCTCTTGAACAGCTTGCTACGAAAAACAAAGGCCACTGGGGCCCCTTTAACGAAACTCGCGTTAACGAGGTCCACCAACAGGGGTTTACTGGAAAAAATATTGTGATTGGTTTTTTGGACACCGGAGTCGATACCACGCATTCCGCTTTAAAAGGCAAGTATTTGGGTGGCTATGATTTTGTTGGTGACAATTACAATGGGTACAACTCGCCAATACCTGACAACAACCCAAATGATGATGTTGGTCATGGAACTGAAGCTGTCGGTATTGCGCTAGGTCGCAGCTCAATCTATATGGGAGTAGCGCCTGACGCAAAATTCAGGATGTATCGTGTTTTTAATAGCGATATGGCTACCACAACTGATATCATTCTAAGTGCACTTGAGAGAGCGGTCGCTGACAACGTTGACATTATCTCCATTTCCGCTGCTGAAGCTTCTTCCTGGGCATTTAGTCCGTTTTCTATAGCTGTTTCGAAAATTGCCAAGCTGGGCACAATCGTTGTTTTTGCTGCCGGTAATGGTGGCAGAATGGGACCATATTATGCGTCAGCGGGTTCTTCTACTGAAGCCCTCAGTGTTGGAAATGTGCTCTCAACCAAACTAGTTTCCTGGCCAGCTTATATTGCTTGTGGAAATTCAAGGGAACCTAAAACTGTAAATTATGTTTCAGCTTCAGCAAATATACTTCCTCTTGATGGTGTCTATGACGTTGACTATTTTCCTCAAAGTTTATGCTCATACAATGGATTCCCTACTAAAAACAATAACATTATTCTTACACCACTTTCCAAAGATCCAGATTGCAGCAAAAGAAAGCAATACCAAATTGCATCACATCAAGGGTATAAATACGTTATTTTTGTTGACAAAGATCCAGTAAACTATTTTTATGAGAAACAATATATATCAAGATCATCTTTAATAGGAGCAGCTACAATTTCCAATTTCGATGTTAATTGGCTGAGAAACCAACATTCAAAAGGTGCATCGTTTCAAATGGTTTTTAACAGCTCCGTTCATCCCGAAGAAGTGGTAACATATGCTGCCGGTACAGGTCGAATGAGTCCCACTTCTTCTTGGGGTCCAACCTATGATGGTTTTCTTTCTCCTGATGTGAGCGCTCCAGGCGGAGATGTTTTTTCAATCGCTCGAAACAATTCCTATGCTGCTGTTTCAGGAACCAGTTTTGCTTGTCCGTATGTTGCTGGGATTGCTGCACTCTATTTGGAAAAGCATGGTTACTCAAAAACCGAAAACAAGCCCTCTAACAGCAATGTGAACAAAGAATTTAAAAATCGCCTTATTAGCTATTCCAATTCTGTTAAATGGAATTCTGGATATGATAAGGACTCTAGTGAAATTGCACCACATATTCAACAAGGAGGAGGTCTTGTTGACGCTTTCGCCACAGTTGTTGAAGGACAAACAATTGTTGATCCCCCATATCTGGTTGTCAACTCATCTCATCATCCTTTTCGTTTCAACTACTTTGAAATTCGTGTTGAAAATAGATATGATAAACTGGTGAATTATAAAATGGAGTTTCAACCTGCTTTGGGTGTGAATTGCTTTGATGATGACAACAAAGTACAACAGTTTCCTCCTGAAGTTTTGAAAGGCACAGAACGTGTAATTTTTTATGCTAAAGAGTTCACACTGTTCCCTGGCTCGTCTACAAAAATCAAACTTGGAATACTATTAGACCTGAAACCAGTTTTTCAAAATGCTTTATATACTGGAAAAATCACTTTTCGAGCTTCGCTTGGTCCTGACGCCAGTGTTGTATATTCAGCAGCAGCAAATGATGTTCACACCTCTGTATCAATATTCAACAACCCTGTCATTTTTGGCACACGCTCAGAAAACAATGGATTCATTTACAGCAACTCCTCTTCCTTAGTTTTTGATTTGGCTAACTCACAATACCCGATGGTTTATTACGAATTGAACTATGGTACTATAGAGTACTCTATGGATTTGGTGTCTGAAAATTTTTCAATTTCTGACCTCACCATTCAAAACATTTATCATGAAAATGAAAATACCCAAAGGCCAAAATCAATTCTGTCAAGAATTTTTGGCAAAAAAGCAACAGTACCAACTTCAGACACCCCAACGTACTATGGCATGTTAAGCACATCGGGGTTTACATTTCCTCAAGCGTTTTTTCCAAGAGCTCACGGAGTGGAAAAGATATTCCAACTTTCGACAGGTGAAATTTTATCAGCTGGAAGATACAGAATCTTACAACGAGCCCTTAAACCTTACGGAAATAGATATAAAATTGGTGATTGGCAGGTCAATCTTTCTGAAGTGTTTACTATTTTATAGCTGTTGTTTTTTTGATGTTTTTTTCCTGATAAATGTGCTACGATTTCTGATAAAAGTTTGTTCAAAATAAAATTTACCATTGAATGAAATCAGCAACATAGTTGCTTTGGCCGTTTCGTCGTTTACGAAGGTTAATGCATTGGATTTGAGGTCGAATGAATATCTCGCCTCTTTCAACCCAAGCTCGATTTCACACTTAACAATTCTGGTAGTGAATGACATGGTATTTAAGTTTTCTGAACTTGACAAAGGTTGGCTTTGTGAATCAGTGCCACAGATCAATTCACTTTAAGGTTTCAAACGTGCAAAACAGTTCACGATAGATATATATAGGTATTGTTGCCTTTTGTTAAAAGACATCTTAATTCATTTTTATACTGTAATCAAAAATGCTATTGATCTTATTTTTAGTTTCATTTAATATGTACATTTCAAAAAGCTAGAGTCAATAAATAGAATGGCAATGTATTTACTCAGACTCTTTGGCATTGATTGCACTGGCAGAGCAGTTTCTGACGGCCTGAAGCTGGTCAAAGCATTTTGATTTGACGCTTGGGTTTTCACGAACACAATCTTCGTAAGCCTTCATTTGCTTCTCACAATCGTGAAGAATCTTGACAAAAGAAGGAACTCTAAAATATAAATGTTAGTAAAAGATGAAATGCTGACTCAACTGAAAACAAGCAAATAATAAAATAAAGTACGTACTGAGTTCTCACACATTTGGAAAGATTGTCTTGTTCCTTTAAACACTTTGATGCATCACCTTTGCCTAAGCATTGGTGGTAGGCAAGGAACTCGCCAGGGCAAAATCTAGCGACCTACGAAAGGTTAGAAATATAATTGCAAAACATTCAAAGACATTTATATTTTAATGACTTACATCTTCAACTAAGGCTTGATCAAGAAGCATAGACATTTTGAGGATAATTTAATGGTTTCTGCGAGTGGATCAAGAAAAGTGAATATTTCAGCCGGGCAAGATAATTTAGTGTACTCTTAATCTTAAGCTCATTACATAACTATGACAAATATATTATAGTTGAGCCGCACTGATGTCTCAATGGGGAAACTTAGTTGGATAAAATTTTTTTTTTCCCATGGTCCGTATATATTTCGCATTGATCCGATTTTTTCAAACCTTTTTTCTTGCCAGCAACTGTTTTTTTACTTAGTGCTGATATTTTTGAAAAACAAAAATGCCTCCTAAACAAAAATTCAAGCCTATCAATCCTGAGGATTTGGAGCCCAAGAGGCCCGACTACACTCAGAGTCCTATTTACCAGGCTCAATTTGCTGCTGGCAACGTTCCTTCTTTCCAGCCTTCTAATTTTAACCAGTACCAGCAAAATTACCAGCCTGGCTATCAGCAAGGTTATCAGAACCAGTATGGTGGAAATGGCTATGACCAAGGCTATTACAACAATAACTACAACAATTCTGGCAACCGTGGTGGTTACAGAGGTAACAATTACCGTGGCAATAACAGAAATAACAACTACCAAAGAGATTACAGCACCAATAACAGCACTAATGTTTCTGGTGCCTCGACGCTAATTACTACTGCCTCATCTACTACTTCTTTGGCTTCTCTTTCTTCTGCTCTTAAGGACATTGAAGAATCTCCAATTTCTCCTCAACTTGTTAAGATTAGCGAGACTAAGACTATCTCTGATATCTTGGCCGCTTCTAACGAAATTGCTGACATTATTCACAAAGAAGGTGTCAGCTCGATTGTTACTTACAACTTGGAAAAAGCCCTCAACTCTTTGGCCAAGTCCAAGTCTTCACCTTTGAAACGCGAGGCTGCTTCTACTATCATTTCCAAGCTTGCTAAGAAGTTTGGTCCTAATACCCCTTTCGAAGCCTATGCTGTCTCCTTTTACAATATTCCTTTTGATCTTCTTTCTGATAAGGATAACTCTGTCAAGAGAGCCTCTAGCACTGCAATTGATGCTCTTTTCAATATTTATCCCGAAGATTCCAAGGTCTCTGTTGTTCTCCCCACTCTCTTCAAATACCTCGAGTCTTCTGCTAAATGGCAAGGTAAGGTCGGTGCTCTCAAGCAGGTTCACAAGGTCATTGATGAGGTCCCTCAACTTTCTTTGGAACACAACTTCCTCCAGGGTATCCCTATTCTTACCAACTGTATGAACGACATTAAGCCTGAGTTGGCCAAGGAAGGTTCTAAGGTTCTTACTGCTTTCGCTGAGAAGGTTGACAATCACGATATTCACCCAAGAATTCCTGTCATTATCAAGACCTTGGCTAACCCCAAGAACGTCCCAGAGTGTGTCAAGACCTTTTCACAAGTCACTTTTGTTGCTGAAGTTACTGAATCGGCTCTTTCTATTCTTGTTCCCATTCTTTGGCGTGCTCTTAACCAAGCTGCTGGTTCTCAAGAACTTCTCCGTCAAACCGTTGTTGTTGTTGAGAATTTGACTCGTCTTGTTCATAATCCTTTGGAAATCAAGCCATTTATTCCTGATCTTTTGCCAGGTATCAAGAAGGTTGTTGAGACTGCTTCTCAACCTGAAGTCCGTGAATTGGCTGGCAAGGCCCTCCACGTTTTACAAGAGGCTGAGAAGGATGACTCTCATGACAAGGTCAGAATCACTGAAGATGAAGCTTTGAACTCCATCCCCGAGTCCGTTGACCCTGCTATTCGTGAGTATGTTAGCAAGCTTGTCATGGCTGATGTTAACTACCGTGAATTTACCCGTCTTGCCGAGGTTATCAAGTCTTATCTCCCCGAGTCTGTTGGTACTGAGGAGTTTGCTGAAAAGACTGTCAACCACTACAAGTCAATGTTCAGAGATTCTAAGGATGATGACGATGAGCAAGAGGGTATCAGAATCGTCAATGCAGAGTTTTCTCTCGCTTACGGTGGTCGTATGCTTTTGAACAAGACCTTCTTGAAGCTTTATAAGGGTCACAGATACGGTATTGTCGGCCGTAACGGTGCTGGTAAATCCACTCTCATGAGATCCATCTCTCTTGGTAAGCTTGAGGGTTTCCCTGATCGTTCTCAGCTCAAGACCTGCTTTGTCGAGCACAAGCTTCAAGGTGAAGAGGGCGGTATGGACTTGGTTTCCTTCATTGCTTCTGATCCTGAGCTTGCTGGTGTTGAAAAGTCCGAAATTGCTAAAGCCCTTGAGGAAGTTGGTTTCGATGACTTCAGACGCTCTCAAAATGTTGGTTCCCTTTCTGGTGGTTGGAAGATGAAGCTCGAACTTGCTCGTGCCATGCTTATGAAGGCTGATATTCTCCTTTTGGACGAACCTACCAATCATTTGGATGTTTCCAACGTTAAATGGCTCCAGGACTACCTCATTACCCACACTGACATCACTTCTTTGATTGTTTCCCACGACTCCACTTTCCTTGACACAGTCTGCACTGATATCATTCACTACGAGAGTAAGAAGCTTGTCTACTACAAGGGTAACCTTTCTGATTTCGTCAAGGTACGTCCCGAAGGCAAATCTTACTATACCCTTACTGACTCTATTGTCAAGATGAACTTCCCTCCCCCAGGTATCCTTACTGGTGTTCGTTCCAACACTCGTTCAGTTGCTCGTATGACTGACGTTACCTTCACATACCCCGGTGCTTCTAAGCCATCACTTGAAAATGTTTCTTGCTCTCTTTCCCTTTCTTCCCGTGTTGCTATTCTTGGTGCCAATGGTGCTGGTAAGTCCACCCTTATCAAGCTTCTTACCGGTGAAATGGTTCCTTCCTCTGGTAAGGTTGAGAAGCATCCCAATCTTCGTATTGGTTACATTGCCCAGCATGCTTTACAGCACGTTGAGCTCCACAAGGAGTTGACTCCCAGTCAGTATATCCAATGGCGTTACAAGAATGGTGATGATCGTGAAGTTCACTTGAAGAAGTCCCGTGCTGTTTCTGATGAAGAAGCTGCTCAGATGGCCAAGCCTATCTCTTGGGAAGGCAGTGAGCCCCGTATTATGGAAGCCATTATTGGTAGACAAAAGTTGAAAAAGACTTTCCAGTACGAAATCAAGTGGAAGGGATTTCTTCCCAAGTGGAACTCTTTCATTCCTCGTGATCAGCTTATTGAGCTTGGCTTCGGCAAGGCTGTCCAGCGATTTGATGATCATGAAGCTTCCAGAGAAGGTCTTGGTTACCGTGATCTTTCTCCTCCAGTTATCAGAGAGCACTTTGAGGCTATTGGTCTTGATGGTGATATCGCTGACCATACTCCTCTTGGATCCCTTTCTGGTGGCCAGTTGGTTAAGGTTGTTATTGCTGGTGCCATGTGGAACAATCCTCACTTGCTTGTTCTTGACGAACCTACCAATTATCTTGACAGAGACTCTCTCGGAGGTCTTGCTCATGCTATCCGCAACTGGACTGGTGGTGTTATCATGATTTCCCACAACAATGAATTCGTCGGTGCTCTTTGCCCTGAACAATGGATTGTTGCTGATGGTCAGCTTACCCACAAGGGTAAGGTCGCTGTTGACAATGACAGATTCGATGAATCAGGTGCCAGCTCTACTGCTGCATCATCTGCTGCTCCATCTGCTGCTGCTTCTGCTGCTCCATCTGATGTTGACGATTCACCAGCCAACATTAAGATCAAGAAGAAAAAGAAGAAACTTACCAGAAACGAAAAGAAGGACCAAGAAGTCCGAAGACGTCTTAGATACTTGGAGTGGCTCAACACACCTAAGGGCACTCCTCGTCCTCCGGACACTGATGATGAAGAAGAGTAAATTTGATTTAAATTCAACTTTTTTAAGGGTTTAAACACTGTTGCTTTGTCTTTTTTCCTCTTTTACTTTTTTTCTTTTTGGCTTTTGTTTGTTTGGGATTATTTATGAAACAAAAAAGTTTTATTTTCTGCATTTTAATTTTTTGAATAGTATCGTTTTGTTTGCATCATTTGTTTTTTGTAGATTAATTTTTTTTATTAATTGTTAAAGTTTACTTTTTTTGTTGAGAGCGTTTTGTTGAGGTATTTAATTTGTATTTTCACAAATATAATATGGGTGAATAAAAAAACGATAATAGATAGTTGATAGGAGAATTTAATTTATATATTTGAACTGTAAAACACATGAATAAATGATCTGACAATATTTGTAAAAAGAGAGCGATTATGGCTTATTTTGTTCATAGTATCGATCAGTGTTCAAGTTTTCATATTCAACATCAAAACAAAGAAGAGAGATATGATATTAGGTCCAATTAAAACCAAACAAGTTTTAAGTCAACGCTGAACACTTCATGATGTTTTAAATAGTCAAATGATGTGATTTTTCAGTTCAACAAAGTGACCTTAGATAAGATGATATATATTTTTTTCAGAACGGTACTTGTTAAGTTCCCAACTTTTTGACCACAGATTGTTGAAAAGCTAGAGTACAGAACGTAAATATTAAGACTAGTCACATAATTCCAAACCGTTTTTTTTTTTTTTTTTTTTTTTTTTTTTTTTTACACTTGAAATGGATTTCATGGCTCAGAGACTGTGTACGAGCTCAATCCATGTTCTAGTACAGCAGCAGCTTCCTCGGCCTTTTTCAGCACAGTACCCATGGGACAGTCACCATCACTAACTAGAATGAGTAACAGTTTTTGTTGAGATTCTTGTAAATTTAGTTCTATAATGAATATTGCAGCACCAATTTTACTTGAATCGTCAAACACAAAATAGATCCAATCTCGTTCTTTACAGCCATTAGAAGTGGTCTCTGTTTTGTTTGGCAAGTTTATTTGGGTTTTGGTTGACTTGTTGATTGAAGGTTTTCTCTTTTTATCGTAGTTTTTGACAGATCTAGAACTCTTTTTTTGCAAATAATTTGGAGTTTGAAAAGTACAATTGGAAATTGAATCTGATATTGGCGCTACAACAGGTGGAGATAAGACATTTTTGCTAATACCAGCAGCTTTGTAGTTTTGCCATGCAGATGAAGCAAACAGTGTGTAAACTCTGGTTTTACCAGACCTAGAAACCCGAAAATTCAAAGACTGCTGAGCATTTTGTGAAAGATTGTTACTAGTATTTGGATCATGTTTATCTGTAGCTGGATCAATCGATGAACGTACTTGGCCATTGTTACTCATTTCCGAACTGAATGTGTTCGTCTCATTCTGTGAGATTTTATTTAAACATATTGAGCTATCTTCGGAATCATTCAAAATGCCAAACTTACTGGAGAAGGTCTTTGGAGGCGGAGGCTCTCTGCTCGAATGACAGGAAGCTATCGTTTGTCCAACAGAAGTGATTAGAATGGAAGAAACAATTGCGCGGTCAGAAGAAGCATCTGGAGTGACACACTGAGCTAGAGTTGAGTACAGGTTTTTTGAATGAAGCATACTGCAAGTTGGAATTTAATTGACTATGAAAGAAAAAAAAACAAGATCAAGAAAAGACAGAGTTTTCTACATTTTGAAGATTAATCAAACAAAGTTCCATATTGGAAATTAACAATATATGATAAACCTAATTGTAGGCGTCATCGGCAAAACGCTTTATGAATTATGTGATAACACGAAAAAACAATATTTAGCTATTTATTATCATTTTGACCAATTATACAACGGAAAGTAATCAGCATTCAATCAATAAACCAAATATTGATGATTTGTGAAATTTGTAACTTGTTGACTTGGTATTAAGTGGATTAAGTTTGGTAGTTGAAAGGGTTACCCGGCTGTTTATTTTTTTTGTATACAACTTTTTTTGTTTTTTTCACCACCCTGCTTGAGCTTGTACATGTTGCTTTAAAACTATTTCAAAACATATCTTTCAAATGATATCGCGTATGCTTATTAATTAGTGCTATTCAATGCTTGTTTACTATTAGACTCTTCAAATCACTAACTTTTTTTATCATCAATTAGTGGCCCAAGTTCAAGATCCTCACCAAGGACAACCAGATTCACATTCATATGGTAGCTCACTTTTTGTAAGCCAAGAATTCGATACCCTTCCTGAAGCACCAATCAAACCTGGTTTAGTCGAGCAATGGCGTGAGAACAACCGAACTCTTGCGTTTCAGTTCAGTCCTGTTTCTAACGACGGTGCAGCATGGATTACCCCAGTCGACTATAAACATGAACTTGAACGGGATAGTGGAGTACCCATATTGCCCCAAGAATCCAAGATTTTCTTTTCCAGCATTCCTGGGTTAAGTTATACACCTGAATATCTGCGATTTGTTGCTGAAAGCTTTCCGTTTTTACAAAAAATTGTGGAAATCAACATTTCTATGAACAGAGGTGACATTGATGTTCGACGTGAAATGAGATGGAACGAAGGTATCTCCGAATTCATTGAAGAGTATATTCAACTCATCAATTCATCTTCTGAAAATAATCAGCGTTTGGCTGATGTAAACAACATCGTTAGATGCTTTAATGCGATCCGCTTTCAGCCAGACTCGAAAAACAACATTGCTTCATTGTTTGCTGAATGGGTCAACTGTGCTGATGAAAACCCTAATACAGAGGCTTTAGAACAAATTATGATGGGAAAAAGCAATCCAGCCGACAACTACATGTACTGGAATATGCTTTACAGCGCGACAATTAGAAACCTTACAGAGTTATGCGTTAACATGTTGGAACCAATTGCACAATATTATCAGGGCGAAAATTCCAAGTTGATGATTCAGAATGCCATTTCTTTGTTGAGAGAATACCCCAAAGATTCAGACATGTTTACTTTACGTGTATGGAAGCACAATGTTGCAGAATTAATCAAGACTTTGCAAACAGTCGAAGACCGAAATTTACAAATGAAATTACAAACCTTTTTCAGCATTTTGCACGGCGACAGGGATGTTATTTTGAAACGATCCACTTCTTGGTTTGAAGCCATGTGTGGTTTATTATGTTACACTGACCCAACTAGAAAGAGACTGGATGAGTACTATGTTCAGTGCGTTGAATATCACCCAGTTGATCAGACGTTGGCTTGGGAAGAAGGTTGCTCATCAGTTATCAACGGAAGCTTTTTAGACGCAATTGAAAAAATCGAAAGCTTGGATCCTTTTGTCGCGACAGTTATTTCAGAAACATGCGAGGCCAAGGGATTGATGGATATTTACTTGAACGAATCATTTACAAATGTGCGCAATTGGCTTTTGATCAACTTTGCCAAATTGTGTTTGGATGTGAGTTCTTTGGCTCCCGCAGGTGTCCAGCTTTTAGTCATGATTAGAACAGATGAAGCAAAAGCGATATTTGCTGAGTATGTTCCACGTTTAGTGTTTATTCGACCTGAAGAAGTTGAGATTGCTATCAACACAGCTATGGATTTCGGTTTGGAAGATACTGTCAAAACAATTCATAGAACCACGGCTCGACGATTAGAAGCAGAAGGTGCTTATTTAGAAGCAATGGTTCATTTAGATCAGATCCAAGATAAGGACGGGTTACGAACACTTGCCTGGAAGCTTTTTGAAGAATGTTTAGTCCGTGGTGAGCCTTTAGACGATGACGTTCTTGAAGATGCAGTAAACTCAAAATCTCTGGAATTTGACATATCCCCAGTTGTACGAGAGTCATTGGCACCATACGCCGTACTTGCTAAAGCACTCACATACCTCCGAAACGGTTCCTCTATTGCGGCTGCCAAACACTTTGCTGCACTGTTCAGATTCCCTTATATTCCAGTCAAGTACTATAGTGTGTTGTTTTTATCCATGGACCTGTTACTGAAGCGTCAGCAACCCCGTGTTTTTTCGATATCTGAGCTCACAGATGTAATGCGTGCAATTGACAAGTGGGAAGAAGCAGCTGTGAAGAGTGAAAGCATTCAAAAAGAAATCAAGGACCTGATGGCAATGACACTACGTGCAGTTGATGTCCCAGGAAAGAAGGTAGATGAAAGCAGGGAGTTTGATATTGACTTAGTGCTCAAAAATACTAGAAAAAAGCTTGCAAAGGAAATTTCTCGAGCATATATGGAAAATGCATAAAAGTGTCTATATCTATGTATATATGAAAGATACATGTGTTTGTATATTATGTAGAACAAGACCAAATGTGAATTTATTTTTAATCTGTGAATGAGATGTGAGATGGGATGGTAAATGTGACAATGCGATGGAATTTCAATCAGTGAATTTGAACAAGTATTTGAATGAAAAGTTGGTGTAGAAATTCGAACACCAATCAGTAGGTATTCACTTTCGCAGGATAAACTAGTTGAGAATGGCACAATATTGATAATAACTAGCTGTTTTAGTAGAAGTGCATTGTTATAACAAGTCACACATTTTTGCTATTTTAAACAGTGAATGTATAGCTTTTGGCATAATCTAATGACTATTTTTAACATAAAAATCAACCAACATAATTCTGGAACATTTCGGGGCCTCTCGCGATATTTACGGTTATATAGGTCTTGACTTTTGAAATGAGTTCATGTCTAGTATAGCTTTAATTTATTCTGAGTGCTAAGTCACAATATTATTATACATTGATATGTTCTTTTCTAGCGTCTCAAACTAGAAT
>JAKTYL010000047.1:126671-158692 GCA_030578715.1 Magnusiomyces tetraspermus
TTTTTTTTTTTTTTTGAAATTCAAATTTGAGACCAAACGCTGAAGCTTACGCCACACCATTATTTTATTTTCTTCTAAACTATATTTGGTTTCTCTCTCCCTTCACACTCTACGCACAAAAATAAAACCCATCCACTAAACGCGTGTGGGAATCTCCATAACTTTTATCATAAATCTATATTTATTAATAAAACACTAGGCGTACTTTATCACAATGTCTGATAATGTCGCAAGAAGATCTAATTCTATTGATATTGACGACTATGATACTAGCGAACCGGCTTCCAACACTCAACGCAGACCATCATTTCAGCTACCTGGGTTTGATATCCTAAGACCTAATAAACAATCCACGATGTCCTCTAATGAGAACAAAGACGAGAATGAAAACGACGGTGAAGAGAGCACCAATCGACCCCCTCTTTCAAAGTCTTCTGACCCTAAAACATCTCAGCGACAAAACTGGAGAAGTTCAAAGTTTTTATCACCACTGCATGTACCTTCTTTAAACAATGATCACAACGGTGGACACAATAACAATGAAGAGTCTGGTAAAAAGTCAGATGGTGACTTCTCTATAGCAAAGGGACTATTTCAAGTCCAATCTGGCCTAGAAAACAGTTTTGCTCCAGGTCCATTAACACCAGCACCAACGGCGAATGCTAGAGACTTTGAAAATGATGATCAAGCAAGTCAGTCGTCTAAGATACCCCAAGAAATGGCTACTGATCCTCATTATGGCCATGATCACGTCAATGCACCTATTCACTTGGTACATGCTGACGACAGAAAGATCAAAAAGTCGAGAACGAAGGACAAATATTCAAACTCAAAAGTCCAAAGCCTGATGACCAAAGCCAATACTCATATCATAAATACTATAGCTGGAAATAATGATAGTTCTGATTCTTTGGCACCTCTGATTTCACGCCAAATGTTGCGAGATCCGGTACTCTCGGATTTGTCTCAGTATGATGGTAGAAACAATAATCTTCCAGCATTAACATTCCAACACAGTATTAGAGAATATAATAACAAAGACCAAAACCAAAAATATGCTGAACTTGAAGATGCTCAAAAGGCGTATAATCATACAGACTTGCTCAGCAGACAAATATACCAAATCAATGCTGCTGCGGACGATTTGAAAACCCACGAAAAAGCCGTTCAAGTGTTAGTTGAAAATCAGCGAGGGTGGTTCATTCTAGGATTTCCCTTTTTTAGTTCAAACGTGTTGATGCCGACAGACCCGGTTCCATGGACCTCTGGAAACAATGGTAGTCCGTCTCCTGGAGGCATTGCTTGCTATCAGCTACCAGACCCAAGCTGGAAATGGACTTGGCCACAGTGGTACGTGGATATGGCATACGATGTTGATGACCAAGGCTGGTCGTACTCGTGGCGGTTCGGATCAGACACATGGCACGGGTCCCATGTCTGGTTCCATTCATTTGTGCGTAGACGCCGGTGGATTCGAGTTTGTCATCGGGGCCTGGCAAAAGACGACAGGTGTGGGTATGGGTTTGAGAAACTTAGAGAACCTCCTAATCCGTTGCTGTTACCCGAAAACGTCAAAGGTTCAAATACGACATTGCCTTTGCTGACGCCTATTCCTTCGGCAACAAGAAAACCAGGATCACCTACTGCTTCTGTTAGGTCTATAAGATCGACAGTTTCCAGTATTGTCGAAAGTCCAAAGAATGAACAACGGGATAGATGGAGAGAAGACACTGCACAGCAATATGGAAATAATTACTTTGCAATTCCACCAGCAGGAAGGATTTCTTCAACGTTGAGTTCACCACGTCACCAAGCTGCTCCTATCTCGTATGGATCGTTGAATCAGCAGTATCCTATAAACACTGGTGTGGAAACAGGTGGAAACAGAGGTAGAAACTCAAGCACCAGTACTACTGGAAGTTCATCTGACTTGAGAGGAAGCCAGAAAAATCAGTTTGGCAACTTGTATGTGAGATCATTGAGAACTCCCAATATGACAAAACCTACGAATTTGGACAACTTGGTAAAAGGTTCTGGAACGTGCAACAACAATGAAAACAACAACAGTAGCGCTAACACCAACTCTAACCCCAATTTCAATAATAATACTAGCACCACCACTAACCCCAATCCCAACTCTAATACTACTGCTACTAAAAATAATTTCAGTACTAATACCAGTGTTAATGCCAATAACCAAAACCATAATCATAACAATAACGTCAATTTCAAGAATGAAAGCACGCAGGTACCATACCAAGCCGCTGGGCCCACATTGTTTTCGGATTTCGCGCTAGACGGTTCAGAAAACAGTCATATTTTCCAAGGTCCTGTGACAGACCATGATCCTTTTCATATCCATGCGCCAGCTGCTGAACCACACAGTCATGTGTATGAAGACCCATCTTTTGGTTCTGGACCGAGTGAGGCAAATAGAACAAATGGGCAAAATGGACCTGATGGACCTAATAGACCTAATAGATCTCATGGGACAATGCATGTGCTAGATAGTTTTAATGGGCCTAGCAAACAAGCAAACGTTGTTGCAAATTCGGGCCAGAACAGTCAACCCAACCAAGTCCGCCAAAACAACCAATCGAACAGCCACCACCACGACCCAGTCAACACACTCAGCGAACTGTTTTTAGATTTGGATTCAGCAAGAATAGATCGTGAAAGAATTGAGATTATTACATCGTTCATTGCTGATCCTTGTAATTTGCCAGCACTAGAAGCAGCTAACAATGATGACGGCAGTACGTATAGTGAAAGTATTAGCGCTAGTTCAAACACCAATGTTAATGCATACAACAATCCCAATAACGCCAAAAGTACCAAGAATGCCAGTAGTAATACCAAAAGCACCAATACCGGTTTGGACTATACCAAGAGCAGTTTTCTTGAGGATAATATTATTGATTGGTCCCAAAGTGGTCTAATAGTAGGAGACAACGAGTATCGGTATCATTTACGTATATTAGGAACGCTTGTGCATCTCGATTCTAAAATCCATTTAATTGATCATATTAGGGAGGCCATTCATGTGTGGAAGACAAGACTACAGCATGCGGTAGATGCGAAGAAACAGGGTGAAGATGAAGAAAAAGAAGAAGAAGGGCGTAACAAAGAAGATACCAAAGATTCATCGGATGGTATTAATGTCACAGGACAAAATGATGAAACCAGTGTTTTCGAAAAGCAATGCCAGTATTTGGTTCGTTATATAAACGAGCTGGGTAAAATGGAGTACATTGATTCTCAACTTGTGAATGGACAGCAGTACTATATTAGCAATAACAATACAAGCAGCAATACCAACACACAGGCAGGACCCAAGAATGAAAAGAAGTAGGAGTCGGTTTAAGCATTAGATGCACTTTCAGTAGAGTAGGACACTAAAAGTTGAATGATCGTCGAGGTACTGTACTGAATTTACGAAGCGTTTTTTTTTTTTTTTTAGAAACCATTGATGCACTTCTGCACGCCAACGATATGTCCAACAATGGAGTAGGCTAATTCTATAGTAAAAAAAGTTAGGGGGTCTTGGGTTCAGATGGAATACAAAAAAAAAGGTTCATAATTTATTTTTGGTTTACTTGTTTTAGTTTTTGTTATCTGTGACGACATTTATTTATTGAATTTATTTTGGAATAGAAAACGTTCTTTTTTTCATTTTGAAAAGTCTGGGGTTTTACAAAACACTTGAGTTGGACAATTACCTAATTTTGACTCATCATTGACAAAAAATACGAGGTATTTCTTTTGTTGGATCGACTTTTGTCTGAAAAAATACGAGGCATCTTATTTTGAAAACTCGGAAAATTCAACAAGTCTGGGTCTTTTTAGAATCTCTGCAGGGAAATAAAAGAAAAAAAAGAATTTTTAGAGAGTTCAAAGTTTGCGATTTAGATATAGTTACCAACTTAGTTAATTAACTAAATTGCCATTTTTGGGTTTTTATTAATTTTTTTGTGACTGTCTTTACTTTTCTATTTTACTGTTTCTATTAATGAAAGAATTAGTTTATTGACTAGTCTTTGACGCGCCGGGTACTAAAGCTTTCAGATGTGTCTGGTATTGTCGAGTTTCAAATCAGCGGTCTCCGGAACTTAGCACTCACACAAGTCGAAAAAAAAAAGCCCATACAAATCAAATGCCGGGCGTGGAGGCCTTGTAAGCTAGTCCTAACCCTGAGTATCCATGCCAACTCAGTCCGCCACTTTTTCTTTTTTTTTTTTATTTTTTTTTTTTATTATAAATTCCTTTTTTTTTTCTACTTTTTGATTCTTGTCCAGTTATCAAATCTATAAATTTTGACTTTATGAATTATTATTCTATTAATTTATATTTTGTCCTACTCATTATCAACAACTCAATAAGAGCAACAACTACCCCTACAACAACTCTAAATCGGCTCATTATTTTCCAATGCCTCGTTCAATTCCTGCCCCTATTACGGGCAGTAAGAGAACAAATAAGCTATTTCGTCCTGCTTCAACTTTAATCGCTTCTGACAAAAACTCTCGACGAATTCACCTACGTAGAGCTCACAAAAAGTCACATTTAGGATGCCAAACCTGCAAGCAACGCCGTATCAAGTGTGATGAACAGTTTCCATGCTGCTCTCAATGCCTACGTGCTAAATTATCCTGTCCTTATGAAAAATATACTCCTGAACAAGCTAAGGAGCATAACTACAAACGTCAACAAGCTGTTAATGCCCAACTTTCAGCTGAAAATATTTTCACTCTAATTCCAAACGAGTTCCAAAATGGTGACTCAGATGGTTTAGTAGACCATGCTTCAACCATGAATAGTAACACTAGCACTCTTCAACATCAACAACAGCCTTTGAATACAATAATATCAACTCGTTCAACTTCAACTTGTTCAAGCCCTTCAACTTCAACTACACATTTGGCTAGTATCATTATGCCTCCTCCTTCAACTTCAACATCAAAACCAGCTTCTTCAACCCTTTCGTCGTCAATCACTGCTTCCTTTACTCCTCTTCCTCCTGATCAAATGCCTCCTCATTATCCTCGACCTGGTTCTTCAGCTACTGCTACCACAGAATCTTCTCGGGCTTCCGACATGTTTGATACAGAAACAAACCAAAGCACTGCTCTCAGCTCAGCAAGTTCTATCGATCCCCATTCTACTTCTGTCGCTCCATACTCTCAGTACCCACAACACTATGATGAAAATTCGTTAATCTCTTTGCCTATGGATAAAATCCAACATATGGCACTTCCCTCCTCCTACTTTGAAACCACTTCTCAGCAAGATATTTATACTCAAAACAAGCCTCTCCAGCACAACTATCACGCTAGAACTTTACACTGTCTCCAGTCTTCAAGCCCAGAATCTCATTTCAATTTTTACAACAGGGGAATTCCCAACGTCGAGCGTATCAGCCAAGTCACAGATTTACAACGTCGCAATCTGCTCGAAACTGTCAACCTTGTTCGCTCTGGCTTTGAGACTGAATATATGAGATGTGCTTATGCCAACTGGATGTCAAGCACCATGTCTTTAGCTTATCATCATGAATGTCTCTTTCATTCTTTGATGGCTTTTTCTTTTGGTTTTCAAGCCCTTAAAACTGGTAGTCAGTATCACCGCAACCTCAGTGATAAACATCGTGTTTTAGCGCTCAAAAAGTTTGATTCTGAACTCGAAAATGTGTCTGCGGCCAACACTGATGCGCTCCTTGGAACATCACTTATTCTTTACTGGGATGCCATGTACCAAGTGGACACTATTTATTCCTACATCAACATGTGTAGAGGTTTAGGAGCGATTTTAGAAAAGGTCCAAATGAATTCATACGTCACTCAAACCGCCATTTGTACGACTGAATCTCTTTCGCAGGCAATCAAGAGCATTTTATTTCCACGATATCCTCACCACTTTTTCCAAGAATTGATTGATAAGATTGCCCAGCTGGAACCTTTTATCATATCTGACAACTCAGAAACACGCAACGAATACTATTTCCTTCGAGACTTTACAAACAGGATCTACGGGTTTATAAAGTCTGGAATTTATTCTACGCAAAACTCTATTTATGATCCTAACGTTTTGTATGACTTTATTAAGGAGTGGATTTCCGATTTCCCTTGTTTGGCGTTTTCCATCGGGTTTATTAAAAGCGATTTGGCAATAGTTCTTTATGCTTTTTTTGATGCAGTTTCTCATGCTTTAGACGCTGTTTTTCCTGAAGCACGCTACTTGTTTCAGTTTTCATTTATTGGTCCTATTGATTTGATTGGCATTGAAGAATCTGCCCAAGTCATTTCCTCTTCTGATGCCTTTTCCTTTTTGGAATATCCTTTACGCATGGTTTCCTTTTTCAAGAAGCGTGCTTTTGCACTTAGCGGATTATTCATGACGTCGGATCCTTTGCTCATGAGTCCGAAGGGATTCCCATTGTACCGATCCCGACAAGTGGACTTGGTTTTGGAAAAACCAATTTATTCATTTATGGATCCTGCATTGGGAGGAATTGTCAATCTCGACAGCTCTTCTGATGGCAGTGGTGGCTTTGACGAGTTTATGCCCAGCTTGAATCCATGTGTGTTTAACTATATGGATGCTACTAAAACGCCTCCGCCAAGCACGTCAAACAATGGAATTGGATTTGGTTCAAGTAACTCTAATACTACTCTACCACCCTTGTTCAACGATAACTCTAATACGACTCTACCACCTTTGTTCAACGATAACACTAATAACAACAACAATAATGGCAATGGCACATTTTCATCAAACGCTTCTGTTTCTGCTGTTTCGGCAATGGCTCCCTCAGCTTCTTCAGCAACGACATCTACTTCATTTCCCGGCTCACCTGACTCACATTCCGCTTATTCACCAGACCTGGATCTCGGAATGAGTAACATGAGCGTTTCCGGTAAATCCTTGGGAACTACGTATTCCTCGGCTTCAGGCGCGACTTCACCTAAAGATCCAACAGCAATTCACAATAACTCCTTCTCACCGGCAATAGCTTTTACTTCTGAAAGCGCTACTAATAATGTTGACGACATTAATGCCAATACTAACACTAACACTAACCAAGATGATTTCGCTGAGTTACTCAAGAATAGTTCACCAGTTCCTCAACTTTCTTCATTATCAACTGGCTCGTTTAAAACCTATTTTGACGATCGCTTAGACATTCTCCAACACTTTGCGCCTAACCAACCGGATATTTATTAAACAAGAAAAAAAATTTATTTCTGTGACTGGCTTTCTTATTCGACTTTTTTTTTTTTTTTTTTTTTATTCCTTCGACTGTTTTATTTTGACTACTTTTTTTTTTATCTTTACTGCTTCTTTTTATTTTATTTGCGAGATGATGACATGGTTTATGTTGTTGAGCTTTTTGTTCATGACATTTAACTTATATTTATGTTTTATATATAATTAATATTTTTGTTATTTTTATTATTATAATGTTTTTTTTTTTTTTTTAATTTATTTCATTTACTGACTTTCTACGAATTTTGATGATTTATCTATTTTCCATTTTCTGTTTGATACCACTGTGTGTATTCATCAAAACTAGAATTTGAAGGCTTTTTGTATTGAAAAAACTATCATGTCCATATATCCTTACATTTTCATCTCTCTAATAAAAAAAAATAAAAAATAAAAAATAAAAAATAAAAATAAAAACTATCTTTCTGTACTCAATTTTTTTTTTTTTTTTTTCATATTGTTGAATCTAGTTGTCGTCTTTGTTTTAGTTCCTTTTAGTACAGTTTTGTAGTCAATTGTTTACCCGTTTTGTGGTTCTTTGTTGTCAATGCTTTTGGTGTTGTTGCTGGGTTTTCAGTCTAAATGGTTTACAATTCTGGTGGAAAAAATGTAAACACCATAGAAATAAAAGCCGACACCTTGGAAATATATATGTGTGTACGTGTGTGTGTGTGTGCTGATGATGATGATGATGATGGATACAGTTGAAGATATATATAAAATTTAATGCTACACACTTTTTTTGTTTGATCCTCTTATGAAGAGTTGAATTCAAGGTTCATATGATCCTACTTTAATGCTACTTTGTTCCTTCTTTTGAGCCCTTTTGATAAATATATATATATATATATTCTTTAGTCAACTTTATATCTTTTTTTTTTTTTTTGAACCCTCTGCTTCTTCTTCTCAATACCTTCAAACCGTCATCACTTGAAGATATCAACACCTCTCAAACACTTTATACAATCCCGGCAAATTAGCAACTTCCACAACATCCTTCAACAACCTTTTGGGCGCCAGCAGCCGCATTTTGGCAGCCGGACAGATCACGTTGCACAATAGGTCAGATATTTCTCTGCGGCGCTGGCGGCGGTATAAAATGGTGCCTGCAGTTTGAGCATTTTTGCTGCTGCTGCTGCTTGAAAATGGCCCTGTAGTGTTGTTGTCTGTAATGTTTTCTTTGGAATTTCCTGCAGTCTTGTTTGTGGTGTTTTGGGTAGCTTGTTTAGTCACTTGGTTTGCATTGGTCTCTCTTTTGGTTAAACCTTTGCGGTCACTATCGTTGCCGTTTTTGTCGCTACTATTGACATTAGTTTCGGGCTTGATTTGGTTACTTGCGTAGCCCGTTTTGGAACCTTTTTGTGGCACAGAGTTTTCAAATGTCTTTGTATTATTCCCCTCACCAGCATTACCCTCACTCTCGCCCGTGTTATTTCCCTCATCCAGATCATTACCTTCGCCCTCACCGTTACCCTCCCCTACCTCATCTTCATCGTCCAGCACTGGTTCCGGTGCATAGAACTGCGCAAGATGTGTCAATACACTTCTAAAACACTCAGTCTCGTCGTCATATGGCACACTGTCCAAAAGCCTTTGAACAAAGAACGCTAGCTTAGGAATCGGCGGAACGTAACCTTTCAAAAGCATGGGCAAAGTAACGAGCCGCGCGTTCTGGAAAGCAGAAAGGGTTAGGGAAAAGTATTCCTGTTCAAGTTGTTGAAAAGCTTGGAGATCGTACGAACTGGCGTCAGATTGCGAGTTTTGAGAATTTTCAAAGTTTTGGGAGTTTGGGTCGGATTGAGAGTTTGGAGAATTTTCAAAATCTTCTAAAACAGGCCGTTCAATAACGTCATCAACGTCTTCTTCCTCTTCCTCCTCATCGGCCCCAATTACTACACCTTCAGTAAGGTCTTCATTTTCTTGTGATAGCCTCTCAATCATTCTTGCTCGCTTTTTTTTAAGTCTTTTCAATTCTGCAGGTGTCGCAAACCGAATACTGAAATATTCACGGAGCATGCCTCGCATCTCCCACAACGCTACAACTTGGTCTTGATCCAATTCAACGTTAGGCCCTAAAATATCTTTAATTCTCAATCCTAGGTCGCCTTCTTCTTCTTCGTCAACATTTCCTTCATTTATCTGACTTGTCTCGCTTTGCAATGTTATCGTTCCTAGATTACTAAACTCTGCCAGCGCTGTTTGATAAAAAAGCGCTTGTGACAAAAGTCCATAATCAACCATATAAAGTCTGATATCATGTTGGAACGCCATCAGCCTCCTTTTGTGGTCGACAACTCCAACAAATGTCATTTTAGAAATCACTTCTGTAAGTGCGTCATGGGCCTCTGCTTCAACTTCCTTTTTGAGCGACCTGACAGACGAAAGCCGCATGTCTACGCGGTCTCGTTGCACAAAAAGAATGCTGCCTGGTATAGTGATTCCGCCTTGTTTAATCACTTGCTCTTTAGCGTGCTTGTGTGTTTGGAAATTGGTTGAGGTTATTTGGTTAGCAGTGCTAGGAACATTTGAGTTGATGCGAGACCCTCTAGAAGTGGTATCATCACGAGCAGGATTTTGTGTAATTTCATTTTGCTGACTCGGTTGTTTTCTGGAATCAATTACTTGAGATGTAATTTGCATCTCTATATCGCCATCATCATCATAATTATTATTGTTATTCTTGTTTGTTTTTGACTTTTCACTTCTTTGCGTTTCAGATTGACTTGTCGTATACTCATCTTCTTCTCTTACTCGTTTCTGAGCACGATGCGATTGAATGATTGACTTTTGCGAAAACGCAGAATCACGAAACAATGCCGGAAGCTTTCCTTGTGCGTGATCTGTTCTTACCAGATAGTGCTCGTAAACCTTCTTCTTGTCTGTAGGTCTTGATGACGTTCCACTAGCCGTGCCATTGTCAAAATTCTCATATTGCATTTCCTTGTCATTCGAATCGGCAATGGTATTGAATCCTTCCTCAGTGCCCCCCAAAACACTACGGCTGCGTTGGCCCATGCGTAAACCTCCACTACCAATTGCGCTTTTGTTTACTGAAACACCGGGTATCGTCAAAACGGTTTGTGTTTGAAATGTTCTGGAGGATCCTTGTGCGGCGAGCACTTCTTGGACTGACGTACAAATCATGTCAATTACCTCATCTTCAAACAAAAATCGCACATCCCTCTTTGTAGGATGAATATTCACATCCAAGTTTCTGGGATCAAAGTCTAGGGCCAAGTACACAAACGCATGCCCACCTTTGGGCAAATGTTTAGAATATACGCCTTGTAAAATAGCTCTTCGTAATGGATCGCAAGCAACCGATCTGTGGTTAATAAAAAAAACCGGCGGTATTGATTTTTTGGCACTGTAGTTTGCACTGGTAATTTGGCCTTTGCCACCTAAAAATCCATACTCTGGTCTTGCGGGTATATCAACAGTTATCAACTCGTTTGCAATTGCAGACCCATAAACTTGTCTGATTCGGTCAACTTCTACTGGCTTTTGTTTGGTATTGGAGGAGTTTGATGCATTTTTCCGTGATGCCGAGACAATCAAAGAAGGATGGGTATCTCCAGATTTTTTGCAAGAAAAAGATACATGAGTACAATGAATTGCGTAACGGCCTACAACATCCAAAATTTTGCTGTATTCGTCATTTTTACTTTTGAAAGCCCGTTTTCGTGCTGTCACGTTGTAAAATAAGTCTTCCACTTGAATGATTGTTCCTTCTCTGCCAGCAATTGCTTTGGGATCACCAACTTGTTTTCCGTCGATGAACAATGCTTTCCATGCGCAAGGGGAATCTTTTTGTTTGGTGGTAACAGTTAAATGAGCAATATGAGAAATAGACGCCAGCGCTTCGCCTCTGAATCCATATGTTGTGAGTTTATTAAGATCTTCAAACTCTCGCAGCTTAGACGTCGTGAATCTTTGGCATAGAATTGGTAAATCTTCCTTGTTGATTCCTGATCCGTTATCGGTTATTTGTAGCAGCTTTAAGCCTCCGTCTTTGACAATAATTTCAATGCTGGTGGATGATGCGTCGACAGAGTTTTCAAGCATCTCTTTGAGCGCATTTGCAGGCGCAATGATAATTTCTCCTGCTGCAATACGATTGACGACTATTTTGGCAAGGGGCTAAAGAATATTCATGTGTTGGTTAGAATAGTACTTTTCAAAATAGGCAAAGGCAATAGACAGCAAGACAAAAAATACCTTGATTCGACCATGTTCTTTTTTGATTTGGTCATTTTCGTGGTTGTTTGACATGATGAACAGAGTATCTCAGAAATTTTTGGGCAATTTCTGTAAATAAATAGGAGTAAAAGATTACAGCGAATGTCGAAATATTTTAGAAATAACTGCAGAAAACAAGAATGGTTTGTGTGTGAGGGTAGATTTGGAAATTGATACGCACGGCTGGAAATGCAATATCACTGTGTGTCATAGACCGTTGAAGTTTTATTTTTGTTTTAAAAGGCAAAGCGAATAAGCACATTGTTTTTTTGAAGGAAGAGTGTTTTATAGGAGTTAATTGTTATTGGCTTACTGAATAGATATTGCCATTAAAACGGCGATCAAGTGCAAGTAATATATTGTTGTCATATTTTCGTTGACACACCAGACTCAAATCTTGCAATGGGCCATTCATAAAGCTCAACTCAGCGCGAAACTTGCTTTATATCCAGTTGATTTTTATAAACAGATATTAAGGTCACTGCTGCAGCGTGGGATTGCCGTTTGGAGCTGTGATTAGGTCTCATTTTGTTGTTTTAATAATTTATGGTTGCTATTTAACTGACTTGTATTTTTACTTTTCATGCACTGCGGGGTGAGAAAAGTGTGCATCGACCTGCCATTTTTAAACAGCGGTTTCAAGGACTTTTGATTTGTTATTACTGATAAGATCTGGAATACAGAAGCCCAGGCTGATATACAAATGATAATGAGATAAGAAGCGGTTGCAAAGTCCAATTGACAAAAAAAAAAAAATCAAAGGAATATCGGCTATTATACACTTGAGTTAGAATCGGCGTTGCAAGTTAGGTGTTTTGTTAAAGCCCGATGAGCTCGCTGATTCATTAGCCTTCACATTACCGCGGCTATTTGAGAACAATATAAAAGGCCATAATTTCCTAAACACTTGCTCCATTTGTTCTTCATTTGACTTTTATATTTCTACCCAAACTAATCAAAACTCAATCTACAACTATGTCGCTTTTTGTAAAAACTAAACTTCCTAATGGTACTGAATATGACCAACCTACTGGCCTTTTCATAAACAATGAGTGGGTCAAATCCTCCTCGGGCGAAACCATTGACGCTATCAATCCTGCTACCGAGCAAGTCATTGCCACTGTCCAAAGTGCTAGCCCTGCTGACGTCGACCTTGCAGTCAAGGCTGCTCGCAAAGCGTTCAAGCAAGGCTGGAAAACATATGATCAGGACAAAGTGTCGCGCTTGTTGCACAAACTGGCCGATCTCTATGAACGTGATATTGAAACTTTGGCAGCTATTGAAGCTGCTGATTCAGGCAAGCCGTTTACCAGAAATGCTCGCCAGGATGTGCTTGGCTGCATCAAGGTTTTCAGATACTTTGCAGGATTTGCTGATAAGAAAGGTGGAACTATTGTTGAAAGTACTAAAAAGACGTTGGCTTACGTTGTTCACGAACCTCATGGCGTGTGTGCACAGATCATTCCCTGGAACTACCCACTTAATATGGCTGCTTGGAAAATTGCGCCTGCAATTGCAACAAATAATTGTATAGTATTGAAACTTGCCGAAAATACCCCATTGTCAATGCTTTATGTGAGTAAGCTAGTCAAGGAGGCTGGATTTCCTCCAGGCGTCATCAACATCATCAATGGTACTGGTAAAGAAGCTGGCACCGCCATGTGCCTTCACCCAGATGTTGACAAGGTAGCGTTTACTGGATCAACTGCGACTGGCAAACTGATTATGAAAATGTGCTCCGATACCCTCAAAAACGTTACTCTTGAATGCGGTGGAAAAAGTCCTTTGCTTATTTTTGAAGACTGTGACTTTGATCAAGCCGTCAAATGGGCTCATGTCGGAATTATGCACAATATGGGCCAAGTTTGTTCTGCAACTTCCAGAATCTACGTTCAGGACTCGATTTATGACAAGTTTGTTGCAGCTTTTAAGGCATACACTCAACAAAAATCTAAAGTTGGCGATGTTTTTGATAAGGCGACACTCCAAGGTCCTCAAGTTTCGGCTTTACAGCAACAACGGGTTTTGTCATACATTGAGATTGGCAAAAAAGAAGGCGCAAATTTGGTTTTAGGAGGAAACCCAGTTGGAGACAAAGGCTACTATGTAGCGCCTACAATTTTCAGCAACGTTTCTAATGACATGACCATTATGAAGGAAGAAATCTTTGGGCCTGTTGTTTGCATCTCCAAGTTTTCTACTGAAGAAGAAGCCATTGAGCACGCGAACGATACGGCGTATGGTTTGGGAGGTGCCGTGTTTTCGGAAAATGCTTCGAGGTGTACTCGTGTTGCCAACGCTATTCGTGCAGGAACTGTTTGGGTCAACTGCGATAACATTGTGACTCCAAGAATTCCGTTTGGTGGCTTTGGAATGTCGGGCATTGGAACAGAGCTGGGATCTTATGGCTTGGATGTATATACTCTTAAAAAGTCAATTGTTCAAAATATTGGTGCCAGGTTGTAAATTTTGTGGGGAAATATAGTTAACAATAAAGCATTTGGCAATTTTTTTTTTTTTTTTTTTTTCCCCTTTATCAACGGCTATTTTCAACAAACGAGTCTGTTGATGACATAAACTTTAAAAACTGTAACGAGGATAATAGGACTTGAATTGGTTTTAAATCAAGTATCCACTTAAATATACCAGATTGACTGCTACAAGGTATTGGTATAGGTCGTTGAACTATTAACAGTGAACTATGAACTACGGTAAAAGATATGAAATAGATTTCAAGTGGCGGGCAAGTGAAGTAGGTAATAACCAATAGACCGCTAACTTAAGAGAGTTATCTAGATCAGGATGTAATTGCGTAGTCCACCTCTATCGTTGTGTAATAAGTGTTGACTTGTTGATATGTGCTCAACTCAGAATAAAGGTTTGGTGAACTTTTCATTCACCCACCAATTAGTCAGTCCTTACTCATCACGGGGTAGGTTTTGCTAGTTTGTACTTGTATCCATGAAATATATCTCATGGGTGCAAAGCACCGAGCACTGGACGGTACTAGCTACCGGCACTCTATTCCACGGGAGTCGGGTATAACTAGCAACCGAGATTTATTACTGGCTGTGTGTTGCTATCAATTTTCCATTCCGAGTTTGTTCAATATCCCTTTTTTGATTTATTTATTTATTTCCTTTTCATATTTAATTCTCGTTATTTTTTTTTCTCGAGATCGGAATGCAAAAAAAAAATAAAATAATAATAATAATAATAATAATAAAAAAATCGAGGATGAAAGGTGACACCCATGTGTTCAAATCTCAACAACCTGTCAACTGCACGAAATGGCAAGTGAGTGTGAGTGAGTTCAAGAACCAGTGAAAGCGTGTTAGCTTGAGAACAAAAAAGCAAACGGTAACAAGTGTACTAAAGCCCATGTGTACAAGTCCCGACAAAAAAACAAAAATACCGTCGGGGATGAAAAGTGACATTTTGAAAGGATCTAGCAAAGTACACTGCTATATACCGAAATTTCATCGAATAAATACAGCGTATCGAGACCAATGGTGAGCGTTCTTAGAAAATACTGAACCAGCATTGAACGAATGGAGTGCTTAGTAAAGATACCCAGCACACCTCACTACTTTGAATACTCTTTTATACATGGAATTCATCGGTTTATATCAATCTCAGCAGATCTGTTCAATTAAAAGGTACAAGGTACAAGAATCTGATTTGTAATATTCTAATCCGTGCTTCATTTAAGCCATCTTCTTTCTTTTTTTTTTTTTTTTTTCGTCACGGAAAAGTGGAAAAAAGGAGTTTTGTCTAGTCTTTTTGTACCAACAATTCGTCACTTTGTAAAAAAATAAAATACATAAATATAGGATCTAGGAACAAGAGCAAGTCTTTATCGGTTCAGAATAAAAAATAAAAAACATAAACTAGCTTTGGGGATAAACCATAGCCAAACAAAAACTAAATGAACGTTAACCAAATCCCAATCAAGATCCATCCATGCACTAAACACAAACTAGGCATGAATTCGTTCTAATGCTAATCAAGCGTATGCCTAAAATCTGATATCTTTCTACCGAAACTGTGGGAAAGAATACGAGTTCGAGTCGATTAAAAAGCTTGAAAGTGGTCTTTAAAAAAAGGGTTTGCCAAGGAAGGACCAAAGAGAGACATTTGTTCAAATGATTTATTGTTTATAGACGTGGCTACCTACTGTTCAAATGATAAGCAGGAAATTTCATAGAGTTTTTATAGAACTGAGAGATTGTGTGGCATTTGATTAAAAAAGAAAAAAAGTCAAATCTATCCAAGCTGTTTAAAAAGTCCTGACAAAGACTGTAGTTTATCGGCTTGACAGACCCAGACAGCTTTTCTTTCCATTTATTTTTTTTCGGATTCAATGTGGAATATAGTTACTGCAGGTATATGAATGTTCCGACCAAAAAGCATTCCTAAAACTATCCGAAAGGATTCTCAAAAACTTTTTATAAATGAAAAGGCCGTTGCAAAGTGTGTCCAGTTTATGTCAGTCATCTTTCTCGTCCGGGCAAAAACCCCGAATGCCATTGAATACCATCGAATACCACAAACGCCGTAAATTATTTACGATTGTCACTTAACCCTATTTTTTATAATCCCTGTTTACAAGGAACCCCAAAAAAGAAGAAGAAAACACGAGAATGATACAAAAGTAGCAAGTTCCTTATATTTTAAACTAAAAATGGGAAAATGGAAAGGCTCGGTTAAACTAGCTGTTTGATAACTCGAAAACCCATATCGAAAAACAAAACAAAAAAAAGCAAAACGTGCTGGTGTAGGCAGACAAAGGGGCAGCGACGCTATAAACGTAGAAAGTAATACTACCCATCTAACAAAAAAGAAGCGAGCCGCTCGTTCAACGGCTTTCTTGTTATGGGATCACAGTGTGTACAGACCTAATCGCGGACCTAATTATCGACACCCTGGAGACTGGCATATACTTTTGACGTTTTTTTCATTTTTTAGTTTTTATTTTTTGCATTTTACTCCAATTATATATATATATATAAGCCTGTCCATTCCTTTTCTCTGGGTTTTTACCAAACTACCTTCGTTATTTATATCAATTACTTACGCTCGTTCACTCACTGCGCTCCTCTAATTACTTTATTGCTCTACTTGACATGACTCCACCGCCTGCTTTCAATCAACCCTCCCAAATGCCCACCTCCATGGGTCTTCTCCCCAAGCTCGTGGTTTACCGGTTCGTGCAACTGGCCGTGTGTTCCTGCACGGTCGGCCTCAGCACTCTGTCCATTGTGCGAACCTCGTCCTACGAAATCGCGCACAACCAGCAGCTCCAATACCGAGCCCTGAGCAATGCTAGTCAAACACTTCTCCAAGCCCACCACCAACACTCACTGATTTCACCCGTCGCTTTGGCAAACGCCATCAACGATAACAGTAGCAACAACGGCAGCGACCTGGGCTCTGGTAACAGCCTCTACACGATATCAGTCCTCACATACGGCCTTTTCGTATTCATGTACATCTTCATCACAATGCTTATCATCAAGCCGACTGCTGTCTCCGTGCGACTCCTCGCCCTCAACCTGTGTTCAGTCCTGACGCTGCTGAGTGTCCGCCACGCCTTGCTTGGGTGGTGGGCACCTGACGAGTGCCAGAATGGGGTCTCTTCCCTTTCATCATCCATTCTCTCTTCCTCCTCCTATTCATTCCTTTCTTCTTCTCCTTCTCTCCTTTCTCCGTCTACCTCTTGCAATCTCCACGGCTCCACGTTTTCAATTTCCGTGTTGGCCGCAGGCATTTTGTTGAGCTCGTTGATCTGGGTCTTTGCGTCCTCGTTCGGTGTCTTGAAATATAAGGCTCATCACCACCACCATCACCCAAAGTATCAAAAGTATCAGCAAGAAAAATACGAAAAGGAGAATCAGTATTATAGCCAGAAAGACAAGTTTGGATATTTCCAGGAATTGGAGTCTTCGTAAGCCTTCTGCCGATGATCCCATTCTTTATTTGACGGCTTGCTTAAACGCTTTTGTTTATTGACTTGCTCAAATTCCTGCCCAAATTCCTGCTCAACTTTATTCTGAGACTTTCAGGACTCTCCGGACTTCCAAAGACTCCCAAGACTTCCAAGACTCCCAAGACTTTCTGAGACCTTGCGTGACCAACTCGGAAACAAAGTTATTGGGCATATTTGACAAAAATGTTGAGCAACATTTCAACCGACATTTTTCCACCAAAAACAGATGCACTACAAAGTCATTGAGTTTAATATACGGACTGAGTTGATTACTACAGAGACCGGGTTGAGCAAAACACCTGCGTGTCTGTGTGTGTTGATCGCCGGTTGCTAACGTATTGGTAGCACATCGGTAACGATATACACCCGCAAACTTTTTTCATTTTACGTATTTACGTATTTACATTTGTTCTTTCTTTTTTTTTTTTTTTTTTTTTTTTTTTTTTTTTTTTTTTTTTTTTTTTTTTTTTTTTTTTTTTTTTTTTTTTTTTTTTTTTACTGTTATGTTGTATTTTTATTGAATTTAATGATTTTTTTTTTTGTCTGATTTTGCAACCCACGTTTTTCATCTCACAGTATGTTGGTTTTGTATGGGCTTTGTTAGTTGACTAGTTTCCCAGGGTTTATGAACGTGACATGTTGCATTGACAGGGACAGAAGTGATTAGAAGTAACTACAACAATTAAGCATCTGTTTCTCCTTTCCGTCAACGTAAGACCAAACTATGAGCCTTTTATTTTTCATTCTTTTTGATTAGAGAGACATTGTGACCAGACTCGAAGCATTCTTCAGCAAGTTTTGTTTGTCAGAAGCCTCGGGGAAAAAACCCAATCTTTCCGCCAGAAAGACTCCAGCTCTTCCCACGCCGATCTCGAAGATTGGCCAGATGTCGTACTGATTCATTCCTTTTGACGTACGAATCTTTCTTGTTTTTTGTGCTTTCACTATTGGGTAGTTTTGAGTATTTCAGGGCATTTTTGGCTGTTTGCATGAGAGCAGCGGAATGTGAGCGGCGGCTGAGAGTACTCTAAAGCCAGGTATTTGGACTGGGTATTGAGACTAGGCAGTGCTTTTGCCGAGTGTATTTAGCAGCTAAGTAGGAACGGCTTTTGCTGCAGGCTTTGCCACGACTAAACAAGCACATAAGTTTGATGTGCTCAATGCCAACCATCACGGCCAGGTCCTTGCAGCTACGCTCTGTTTAACCTCCAAAACAGCCAAACACACTGATCAAGTAGTCCATAATATATACGTATTTTGTCAATGACCATCTGTTGAAAAAAAAAAAAAAAAGTGGTTTAGGTTTCAGACTACCCACTCAACAACCGACTGCCCACCCAACAGCCGACTACCCACCCAGCACCCAACTACCCACCCAGCAACCGTCTATACCATCTTGGCTTCCCAGCCCAAACTTGGCTTCTACCCACCCAGTTTGTACGCAAAACCTCTTTCCAGCCCATACATGCACAACAAAGTCACCTGACTATCTATCTCTTCTGATTTGTCCACTGTGAAGACTCGATCCTCGCACGTGCCCGGCTCTCTCTTTGCAACTTGATTAAAAACCACCAAAAAAAAAAAAAAAAAAAAAAAAGAAATTTCAGATAAATATATATTGAGTCTCTGCCAACACCAGAAAAATTTCACATTCTTGATCTTTGGTTCTCAGTTGATTTATTAATTTGTATTTAGAAGTTTCGAGAAGAATTGGGGACAAGTGAATAAATACCTTTCATAATCCTATTTTTTTAATACTTTCTTGATCCCGTTATCAGCCATTTGCCATATTACCACCCAGGAACGTATTCAAGATGGATACCAAAAGCAAAAAAGAGGTCAAGCCTACTAAGGACATTGCTTCCAAAGAGGAGCCTGCCGCCACTGACTACAAGCTTGAAATGCACAGCCTGGCCACTCTGCCAGCGTCTCGCCAGACCGAAGCCTTCAAACTAGCCACCGACGCACAAGCCCAGCGCCGCAACCTCAGCAACAACGTTGTCTACAGATCTCCCCTGTTCCTCAGCACGTTTGTCCTGCTCGTTTCGTTTGTGGTGTACCAGCTACGCCTCCGTGCCGTGCGCAACGGCCTCGTTATGGAATGGGGAACGCTCATGCTGTCGGTTTCTGGTATTGCGATGGCCCTCTTTTCGGTGGTCAGCCGGTATACCGAAAACATCATTACTAAGGCCGAGCAGATGGACTACGACGAAGTGTTTGGGCCAGACGTCGAAGTGTACGCCATGACCTATAAAGTCGCCGTCGTGGGTGTCTGTGCGGTCCGCAGGCCTGGGTCTGATCGCCAGGGCAAGGCGTTGCTGGACAAGTTTGAGAAGCAGAAACAACAAAAACGGGCCAAGATGGATGAAGACGAACGCGAAGAAGATGACAAGTTTGAAGCAGCCAAGACTAAGGTGTTGCCCAAACTCAATGACAACAGCGCCGCCCTGGTTACTGCCTGGTCAGTCATCAGACGCTACAGAAAGGTAGGCCTTGGAACAGATCTGCTGGGCAAGGTGGAAGAAGTGGCAGCCAAAGAGTTCAAGGCAAAGAAAATGGTGGTCTTCACGGAAACCATTGAAATCCCTGCGAATGCTGTGTTGAAAAAGCGTGGATACAAGAGGGTGAAGAGTGTCAAGGTTCAAGGAATGAGAGGAAAGTGGTTTGGAATCGAAGAAATCACTTGGGAAAAGGAATTGAAATAAGGCTTGTAATTGAGTTGGTTTAGCGAGTTTGGTTAATAGAATAGAATATCATATGTCGAGTGTTTTCTTTTTGCTAGTTCGAACCCGGTCAAAAAACAAAAAAAAGTTGATTTGGAAGTTTCTTGTCCAGCGGTCAGTCAGTTCTTGGTCAAGTAGGCGTGCAGTCGCTGAAAAAAAGAGCACGTTTTGGAACCAGCATTCTTATGATCTTGACATTGACGGTCTTGTGTATAAAAAAAAAAAAAAAGCCTTGATATGTACAGTTTATTTGTAAATAGCTTCAGTTAAAGAATACAGACACTACTACAGCCGTTTAGAAAAACGTTCTACAACCAAAAAAAATATCGGCCAGTCTCGGTGTAAAGTCACGCCATAATCACGCCCACTCCCGTAACTATTTTCCAATCAGTTTCTTTTTAGTTCTCCGTTGTTACTAGTCGTGGAGATATATAGAAATATATATATAGATTTATATAGAGAGAGAGATAAAGAGATATTGAAAAAACACATATCAAACACATTTGTTTTTGTTTGCCGTGTCTTTATTTTTGTTTTCTTTGCCATTATTTTTCCTTCTTTCTTCTCCAACCACTAGCATCGGCCCTAATGGCGACAGCAGCACTGAAAAATAAAAATACAGTCCTGAACCTCGCTTCGACAGTCTTGCCAGCTGCCGGAAGCACTGTGTTTTCAATGATCCAGCCGACTGGCGTGTTTCATGTCGGCAACTACCTGGGCGCTGTGAGATCATGGGTCAACCTGCAAAACTCCTCTAGCCTTCCGACCCAGCCATCAACGGAACCTCGATCCAGTCCCACACGCTTTCTTTTCGGAGTCGCAGACCTGCACGCCCTAACCCTGCCAAAAGACCCGGCAACGCTCCGCTTCACGCGGGCCCAAGCAGTCGCCTCCATGCTCGCGACGGGTCTTGACCCCAACAAGAGCATCATTTTCCAGCAGTCACGGATCCCAGAACACGCGCAGCTGTACTGGCTGCTGTCGACGGTCACCGGGATGGGCTACTTGAACAGGATGACGCAGTGGAAGTCGAAGGCTGGGCTGAGCGAGAGTGCGTCCTTGGTGGGAACTAATTCTGCTGGTGAGGGTAATAGGGAGGTTGAGGAAGCATTCACCAAACTCAAGTTGGGCCTTTTCGCGTACCCGTGCCTGCAAGCAGCAGACATTTTGTTGTACAAGGCTGACTATGTGCCGGTTGGCGAAGATCAGTCCCAGCATCTGGAGCTCTGCCGGCATATAGCTTCTGCCTTCAACAAGCAATACCCATCTCTCTCGATTCCCAGCAACGACAATGGCTTGGGTAAGAGTAGAGGCAAAAAAGAGGTATTCCCACCTCCACGCACAATCCTGGCACCCTACAAGAAAATTGCCAGTCTCCGGGACCCGTCCAAGAAAATGTCAAAATCAGATCCAGACACCTTTTCATGCATCTATATCCCAGACTCGCCAAAACGTATCCAGAAATGTATAAGAAGATCGGTCACTGACAGTCTCCAAGGGCCCATCACGTACGACCGAGAGAACCGAGCTGGTGTTGCCAATCTGCTGGAAATGGCGGCAGGAGTGTTGAGCACCACCGAAACTGAGGTCTCGCCCAAACAGGTGCTCAGCCAGATATCTCCAAAGGACCATAAAGAGTTGAAAGACGGGGTAGCCGAGATCTTGGTTGAAGGATTAAGACCTGTGCGCGAAGAATATGAAAGGTTGATGGCAGATTTGGAGTATGTTGAAAAAGTTGCAAAAGAAGGATCAGAAAAGGCTAGAATGATAGCGATCGAGACAATGAAAGAAGTGAACGAAGCGGTGGGATTAAATTAATTTTTTTTTTTTTTTTCCTATTTAATAGTCCCAATTAAATTAATTCTTTGTATATAGTTACTATTAACATTTATTCTTTTGTTTTTATTGTTTATATTTAGTAATCCAAATAATCAGTCTTGACCTTTTTAGATTTCTTTTGATACTGCTGATAACCAACAAATGCGCCATAAAGAGCTCCAGCAAACAACACCAACTTGACAAAAAACCATAGCCAAGACCCCTTTTGTTTCTTGCTTTTGAGACTGTCATTCTCAAGGTCATTATCGTTTCCTTCTCCCTCTCTCATACCTCCATTCTTTTCGATTTCAACCATCTGCTCATAACTCATTGGAGGATTGTGTAAGGAATAAACTTGCAATCTGTGAACGTCATGATTTTCTGACAATTGGCCAGTTCCTGCACTCAATCCCAAAAACAAAGGCCCTCCAGAACCTCCGCTCACGCTGCTTTTCGACAGTTCTTTTTCAACCTCCTTAGCAGGCACCACAAAGCAAGAGCTCCATCGTCTTGACCCGCCTCCGCCAGATTTCGTGTCCAGTTCCACTGCCAAAAACCCGTTACGAACATACGTCAACCGCGCGTGCGAGATGTCTCTAGGATTGTGCAAGTTTCTGGCCGAGCAGCCGCCCAGCTCATTCCTCAATCCGTCATTATCGTTGTCGTACGGCGTCGCTCCATCTCCAACCATGCCCATAACGTACGGGAACGTTTTGCCTGGTCTGTTATTCTTGTAGGTATCAAAAAACAGTCCGAAGCCTTTGAAATAGTCAGACGATCCAAACACCGGCCCACTCTGGCCGGAATGCGAGACGAGCCAGAGTGCCATGCCATCTCCATACAGGCTTGTGGACTCGCCGTGGATCCTGAAATCCAGCTCAATTTGGAAACTGTCGGGCATGGCAGGCAATTTCGAAAATACCCACCCGCTCTCGCCGGCTCTGTCGCCAGTCAAGCGGATATAGGAGTCGGACTTGACAAGAGTGCTGCCGCCATACTCGTAGAACCGGGACGAGTAGAATTGGTCAAGGAAAGGTTTGGCAAGCCTGTGAGGTAAGGATTCGACCCGGCGGTAGAACTGGACGGCTGAGAGAGAGTTGGAGGAGCAAAGGATTGGGTCAATTGAGAAAAAAAGAAGAAGCAAAGGTATTAAAGCAAGCATTTTTGAATTGTAGATCGTGATATGGGTAGGAGTCGTATGTGATGGTGATCGGAATGAAAAATTATGTATAAAAAAAAAAAAAAAAGGTTAAAAATAATATGAAATGGTCACACTTTGATCTCGCGGTGGGCATGATTATGTAATGATTAAGTATTTGTGTTCAGCCGTATGCCTTTGATTGTGTGTTTTTTTGGTCAAGCGGGCATTATTCTTGGTCGACTTTGATTGTGACTATCAACTGTTAACTATTGCTAATTTTGACTGATTGAAAGAAAAATGATTTCCACTGCTTTAAGAGTAAAACGAAAAAGAACAGAAGACCCTGTGACAGCTTTGTGTAAGTTCTTCTCCAACTCACTTTACTATATATCGGTTAATTAACATCGTTTACTAATAATCATAATCCGTTGTAAACAGACTTTGATGATACAAGAAACGTCGAACAGAGGAAAAAAATACGTGTCGACAATGTGGTGTACAGGCTATCCCAGACTGTTGACCATCTAGGAGAAGTTGATACTCCTTATTCTTCAGCCTCCAATCTTAATACCCAAAACGATAGTAATACAAGCGATGAGAGGAAACCAAAGATACCACTCAAATCAGGAAGTGCTGGTGGAAGCGGAGTTGGTAAAACTGGAGGCATTGGACAACCGCAACATGTTGTTTCGACACAAGATTTGGTTCTTGACACAGTTGACTCAACTTCACTCGGTGGTGGTGGTGGTGGCGGCTCAAGACAAGGTCAACCTGGACAACGAGGCCAGCAGGAAGGAAAGAATAGGGTATACAGGCTGGCCAACTTTTCAAAAGACGTTCATCACCAAAATGACACAAGCAATTCCTATTCCCAAAACACCCGTAACCAGCGTAATCGTAACCAATATACCCAGTCTGCAGGATTTGATCCTTTCGGAGTGCCTACCCAAAGTGACGTTCAGAGAGACGAGAACGAAGTGCCGCCCGAAATAGTGGCAATGCTGGATAACTATCTCGAAAAAACGCCTGCCAACTCGGGCTTTGGTTTTAGTCCTAGTGACTTCAGTAGTGGTGGTGGCAACAATAATGGTGGACACAATGCGGGAAATGCGCAGAGACATCATCAGTTGTTGCCGAGTGTTCATGGCAAGTACAAGAAACCAGTCAAGAAGAATGTAACTACTGATACCCCAGGCACAGAGAAACAAAGCACGATTACTGAGAAGCAAAGTACAGGGGAGGAAGTAAAAGATGAGAAAGATGATTCGGAGTATGTGTATGATATCTATTACTCTTACCAGCTACCTGCCAATACCTCTACCGTATCATCCACATCTGCACCATTCGCCACGCCGCAAAATCAAAACCAAACTCAGCAAGATAATATCCCTGGGTTGATTGGGTTCATGTAAGTCAGTTTTCAACTCTTTCTCTTCAACTATTCAATTGTCACTTGATTAACATTCGATTACTTTTGTTTTCCTTTTTTTTTTTTTTTTTTTTTTTTTTAGCAAATTCGATTCTGCGGCCGAAAAACTGTTTTTGCAAGGCGAAGGCGGCGACTCTGATAGCGACTTTTTTGGATCTGATGAAGAAGATTCAAATGGTAAGTTCTATTTAACCTCTTTTCTTCTCCCCAACCAACTTGTTTTGTTTTGAAAAAAATTGATTACTTTGTGTGCTTATGCTAACGTGTGACAATACTTTATTTGTTTTTTAGCTGAGGATTATTATAAAAATGATTACCCTGATGAAGAAAGCGGAGCTGAGGATGAGGATGAAGATCTTGATGACGAAGATGATGATAGGCCTAGCACCAGGATTAGACCCGGCGCGGCAACAAGACCCAACACCGCACCAGGCGCTGCTGGTTTAAGAGCGATGGCTAAAGGAGGAGCACCCGGAGGAATCAAGAAACGATACAGCTACAGTGATCTCAAAGATAGCGACTACGAAGACGATGGGAATGGGGACATTGATATGGACCATGAGTTTGATAACGATTTCAACGAGTTTAACAACTTTAACGACTATGATAACGAGTTTGATCAAGACTTTGAGAATGAGTTTGGGAACTACCAGGAAGAGCATGATCCAGAATACGATTACGAGTTTGAACAAGAGTTTGAAAGAGGGTATGGACGAGAAGGTGGTGAGTTTAGACGTCAAGGCGCGCGAGGAAATCAGTTTGGAGCAGAAAACGATTTCCTTGCAGGGTTGAATGAAGAAGACTATGATTTACAGATTGATCAAGGCTTAGATGATGCTGTTGTTGACGAAGATGTTGACGATGATTCGAAGCAAGTTGGTGGTAATGAAGAAGACATGTTTGAGGGTGAGTATAGGGACAGAAGGATGCAACCTAACCGACAAATTAGAGCAAACAAGGGGTACGCTGTCAACCAAGGGCACTCTGCTGGCCAAGGCTACGGAACTTCTGGCCTTACAACTACTGAAGAGGCCTTGGCAAAACTAAGAGGCTTAAAACTAGGATCAGCACACAACGGCCACAACATTATTGGAGAAGACAGTGGCGACGATAGTGATGATCCTGTTGCTAGAGCGTTAGGCCAAGCCGACGACGAAGATTTAAATTCTGAGGACGATAACAATTTTGGAGGTGGAAGTGGCAGCAATTATAATGGAAGCGGGGAGGAAACGATGGACGAGTACCGGGATCGTATTTTTGGACAATTGCAACGTGAAATTGAGAAAAGGTCATCAAGCAATAAAAAGTGAATAAAAAAAAAAAATACCAATGTTAAATTTCATCTAAAAGGTAGCTTTATTAATACATTGAAAAGATATATAAATATGAATTGAGTTGTGTTACTTTGATTCTTTTTCAGGTGCTCATTTTTGTTCAAACCCACCTCAGTATGTGTCACTTTGCTTCACATGTCAAAGTAGACCATTTAATTTAAAATGGTCAACAGAATATTAAAAAGGAATTTCCAAAGCAGTCAAGTAGTTTTTATTAAATCAAAGAATAGTTATTTAGATAAAAGAAGGATGTATGGTCATTAAAAGGTTGTTCATAAAAAAAGTTGTTTTTATTTCAATCGTCAAGTGTAATCAATTGAAATTGTTTTTGAGTGTCAAGTCATTGACTTTATTTTTTTTTTTTTTTTTTTTTTGGTTTCGAGTAGAATTGCCTTTTTTACTCAATTCTTCTTTGTAGGTCCTCTAAGCACAAAGTCGACGGGTTTAAGTTCTGTCGGTCGTTCGGCTTTATGACTTTGGCCTGTGAAAAAATGCGGAGAAATAAAAGTTAGTAACAATCGACGAGAGTTGCAACAAAAAGAACAAAAGAGTATAAAATAAATAAATATTATTTTTTTACTTACCAGGTGCATATAAACGGAACGCTTTTCTGTCACTGGAGTCTCTTGAATCTGAACTTGAGTCAGAAGCGATAGAGTTGGGACTTGGAGAAGAGGCAGCTCGGATTTGTGGGTCAAAAGGAATGAAAGCCATTGTGAATAATGTGAGCAGTTGAGAGGGTTGGTGTAATTAAAGGTTCTAAAATTGATAGATGTAGTTTCGTTAAATAACAGTTGGTACTGGTGGTTAAGAAAATCACAGAACTGGATAATTGATAATGAAAAAAAAAAAAAAAATCAGAACTAAGGAGAAATTCTTCTCTTTAAATAGTCTGAAAAACTGATGGAGTTGAAAAATCAGTCATAATTGTTGCAAACTCTCTCCGTGTTTTCTCCAACCATCCGAACGTGAAAAAATTGTACAAAAAACAAACTATGACTGAAACTTTTCATTTTTCACTTTTTTTCACTCTGTGTCCCTTTTTTTTCCATTGTGTCATGTCTAAGCATTTTGCCCTCGTGGAAATAATTGTGATTTTACTGCTTACAGACATGGCTACCTACTGGCCCGACATTGAAATAGTTTACATTTATCCATTTTCCAGCATAAAAAAGACATACAAAATACATACAAAGCACATCACAGAAAATACACCACTCACACACGCTCTATTTTTCCCTTTTTCCCAGAAACGGCAAATCCCTTTTCCCCAGACTTTTCGCTTTTTTATTTCCCCAGACTTTTTTGCTGTAGAGGCCTTTTTTTCTCTTCAACTAAGCAACTGATTGTTGTACAAACTTAGAAATGACTCTTTGTCTTTATTTATGACTTACTCTTTGTAGTTATGACTATTTACTTACTCTCTCTCTCTCTCTCTCTCTCTTACCTTCCCTTTTTCTCTCTGTTCTACACTCTTAAACCCGTTTGTTTATTACCCCCTTACATCATTCCTTAACGTCTACTTTGACAAACGATTTCGGAAATAGACCCACCCGGCCATCCAAAGTCTTGCCAAACCACCAGTCCTGGTCAGTCTCGTCGCCGTGGTCAAGCACCGTTATGGTGTCGCCAGCTTGGAATGCCACGTCGCCGGGTTCTTGGCCAGCAAAGGTGAAAAGTGCGGTCGCGGTTTGGTTCGGCGGGGCTAGGATTCGGGAAGGGTTCGTAAAGGTGGCGGAATCTGAAATGGCCGTGGAGTTTGTAGAAGAAGAACAAGGGTTCGTAAGAGGTTGAGGCTTTGAAGAAGGAGTCACAGACAATGGCCCATACGACGGAGGCTTGTCAATTGACATACTCCTAATCCTGTTGCTAATAGACTCCATAGTATCAGGAGTCTCGTTCATCGCCCTCGCCGCTGTAGACATTGACGCTCTGACTCGAGTTTTCAAATGCTGCTGTGTGTCGCTTTCGCTCAAACTATTGTTAAATACTGACGTCACGGGACTTCTGCCATAGATTCCGCTCTTCCTGCGTTGGTGAGTGTAAGGGCTAGAGTTGGAGCTTGAATTGGAGCCAGAGACTTGATTGACGCTTGGGTTTCGGCTATGGCTGCCAAAACTCCAACTCTGCGATTTTCCGTGTCCAGAGCCAGAAGAAGACTGTGGCAAGTGTAAAAGGTTTTGTTGGCCTGCTGCTGCGGCGGCGGGCGATCTTTTAAAAAACGAAAACCCGCTCAATCCAGCTGTACTTCCGCTTGGAGAAACCGTCTTTTCATTTGGATTACCACCGATAACTCCATTGTTTCCATTAGATCCACTACCACTACCAGCCACATCTTCGTACGCCGGTAACATTGGAATTGGCCCATTCACAGCTGCAAGTTGCAACAAATCCGCTTCGGTTCTGAAAAATCCATGTTCTGGCGACGAAAATTCAATGTTCTTAATATACCTTTTAGGAATCTTAGGAATTGCTTTGTGTGCCAAATCCGCTGTCAAATCCAATCCTCTGTTCATAGTCTTCATTGTCACATCTTGAAGCTTTTGAGTTGTAGTTGTCGGTGTAGAGAGTGTTGCTGTAGAGGCAGAAGCTTTTGCTGTTGATGCTGCTGCTCTTGCTTCTTCTTTTCGTGATTCTCGTGACAGGCCAATCTTGGTTTTCACAGTCTCACCTTCTCGGATGGTAGTAATTGCTTGCTCACAGCGCGGTTGGATCATTCTAAACCGTTCTTCCCATCCATCCATTACTTGCACATAATCATCTGGTTCTCCTTTAACTCCCATCACCAAAGGTTTAGGTTTTTCTGTCATTGCCAGTGGTGACCCGGGTGATCCTGGCGTCGCCGTCTTTGTTCCCTCTTCGTGAAGAATTGGATACTCCGTTGACAACCCTGGCATACTCGGAGCAATCGATAACGATCCGGCCAAGCCTTGTTCTTGCGCATACTTGACAAGAATTCTTTCAAACGCTTCGTAGATTTTCAGCTGTGTCAGGTATAAAGATGCAGTTGCCGAGTTCAAAAACTCAGACATGTACGTCAGCATGTATGGAACAATGGTTTTCACTTTTTCATCAATTTCTTGAAAAACCTCGGTCGCAACGTCAAGTTCCAGCTGTTGTCTTGTAAGTGTCAACTGTTCTTTTTCAGTCAACGCCTCTTTCTTTTCATCCCCGTGTCCTCCTGGTCCTCCCAGCACTAGATTAGGGTCGTGACCTTTGTGGTTCTTTTCTTGTTGTTGTCTAATCTTTTCAAACGAATTGGTATGCCTATCGTAATCAATCTTTTTATGTTCCCGCTTGGTCAACAGTTTTTGAACACTTTTCACGCACTTTTTGGCTTCCCCAAGTTTTTCAAGAAACGGGCCTTCAAGGTACGTCAAGTATGGATCAATTGCTTCTAAAAGTCCTCCATGTCCTCCGGCATTTCTGCCGCCAATAAATTCACGATACTGGGCTACTGCTGTCAATGCGCTAGCCGGAGTTTCTTGTACTGGTCTATACCCAGTTCCTCCTCCTGTTCCTCCAGTATTAGTGCTAACACTCCCTCTTCTTCCAATACTAATACTCCCTCTTCTTTCCCTCTCCCGTTCCTCTTCACAGTACACTGGCTCATACAGTTCAGTAAACCCTGCCCCAAACGCCTCCTGCGCTTTACAGATCTCGCGCCAGTTGTCAACATACTTGACAGTCTCGCGCTCAACCTGCGCCAACGCTTCTTCGGCAGTCACGAAATCTTGCGACCACTCGAGCAAAACGGTGTCGGTCTCGGGGCTTTTGGTGCCGAGCAGGATGTGTGGCGTGCGGAGGATGGCTTTTTTGGCGCCTCTGAGCATTTTTTTTTTTTTTTTTTGGTTGGTTGGGTTTTGTTTCAATGGCTTGAGTAGGTGGCCGAATAATGAGTAGATAATTGGTTATTGATAAAGCCAATTGAGTAAATCTGACAATTAATCAACTATTTCGAACCAGAAGATTAATTATTGTAGCTTCTTTTCCTTTTTAGTTATTTAGTCAAATAAAAGAGAACTTATCGGCAATTGAGTATAGGCTGAAAATATACGTGGGATGGACGAGAATAATGGATAGTAAAAAAAAAACGGAATGAGTATGAATAAAATTGAGTGTATTAAAAAGAATGAATCAAGTAAAAGAGTTCAAGACAAGCCTCTTAACTTGCAGATATTGATGTATGAAATACGTAATGTATAAGCCTGCACAGACACGTGAAAATTGCATGTGACTATGGTGTGACTAGTTATGGACAGTGAAAAAAGTAATAATTATGAGTAAGTGATGTGTAATGATTATGTACTCTGATCTCTCTTTCTCTCTCTCCAAGTTTAAACATGTGTGTAATTGCCCAATACTTGACAAAATGGCAAATAAAAAAAGAAATGGAAGCGATTGTTATTAAACAGCACTGGTAGTGACTATGGATCCAGTAAAGAAACAGGCGAGAGTGAAGCTTTTTTTTTGTTTGTTGACAAGCATCCTGAATAGGCAGTTTAACTGAGAGAAGAAAGGTTCAAGACCGATTTTACACAGAGATGTTTCTTTTTTTTTTTTTTTCAATTGAATTTTTTTTTTTTGATAATCTGCTTTCGATAACTAGTTTTCTGATACGTTTTAGGTGTTTTGATTAGTTTCAGTAAAAAAGAGTTTTCCATTCATGCCAGTAATGGCCGTGCATAGTTATGCGAGCAGTTTTGTTAAATGGTTATTCCAAAAGTTAACCTCATAACTGGCAATATGACTAGTTTCGAATCCAGTTTTATATCTAGTTTCATGACCAGTTATGTGAGTGTTGTTGATGCAAACAGTCTGAATAAACTTTTACAAAACATAAATGGCAATGACAATAGCAATGTGTTGAGTGAGAGTAATGAAAAAAAAAAAAAAAAAAAAAAAAGTCACAAATACATGTTTATGTCTCTTGTTCTTAGCGACCAAAGTTTTTTATCATTCATTAAAAGTCTGGAATTCATATTCAATCAATTGGAAATAATATAGTCATTTTGCCTATATATGTACTTATATCATTTTGAAAAACAATATCATACTAAACTTTTATTTTTGTAATTGTTAATATAGATTTGATTGTAGATTGTATCAGATCTGCTTTAACTTTTGTTTCTTTTCTATTATTAACCAATCATTGTATTTTTCCTGATTATCAAAAAAACAAGGTATGTAAGAAAAAGTGCTAAAAGACTGTTGAATTCGTGAGAGAATTCAATTTACCTAAGGGTTATTTTGAAATATATAATATAGACTCTTGAATTATTTCGTTTTACAAAGGAGATTCGATAAGAGGGAATCAGAAAGAAGAAGACAGTGAAGGAAAAAGGAGCAAATTGGACCGAGAAAAAAGCAATATAAACCGAACGAGAATGAACAAAAAAGACAAAACCCAAATTCAAATACGAAACAATAGAAACAAAATGAAAATAGGAGAGACCCCAATGAAAATACAACCTCTATGCTTTTCTCAAAACGTGAGTCTACTGGTGATTGTGTTGCTGTATTTTGTACTATTCTTTTGTTTTAATCTTCTGGACAGTTCATTAATGGTTTTGTTGTACGCTTCCAGATTACTTTTTGAGTTGACTTTTGTACAATTTGTGCAATTTTTGCTGTATTCGCTAGTCGTGCTCCACAGGTATTTTTGATACTCTCTTTTAATTCCTTTTGTGTTTATGAAAAGTGAATGAAGATGATGTAAAAGATCAGTGTTGACTTTTATTGTAAACTCCCCCTGTTGACCTTATTGTTGAAGTCAGTTGTTGATTTTTATTGGCAATAAACAAAAAAAAATAAAAAAAACGTTTACCAAAAGTTGAGCAAAAAGCCCCTCTTTCTCCTAAGTTTGATATCCACATACAGCAGTTTCTAATACCATACAAAAAAATTGTAAAAAAATAATAAAGTATTCAACAGTATACACGAGTGAGGATTAAGAATAATAATAATAATAATAATAATAAAATTACATCGCCAGTATATTCATAAAACTAAATCGTTCTTTTTCAAACTTTCAGCTCTGAAAACAACACATTCTAGTCTTTCTTTTTTTTTTTTTTTTTTTTTT
>JAKTYL010000048.1:0-84303 GCA_030578715.1 Magnusiomyces tetraspermus
CAGGACTGAAAAAAAAAAAAAAAAAAAAAAAAAAAAAACTCAACGTGAGAAAAGCGCAGAAAATGACGCTTGGCTTGGATAGTTGAATTCTATTTCTTCAAGGGTTATTATATAGAAATATATAACATAGGTGTTGTAGTTATCCTTTAACTATATAAAGAAAAGACTGGTTTGAATAAAACTGGGTGTTTTTGCGTGCATTCGTGTTTATGAACCTGAAAACCTACCGAGATCTGTCAAAGCAGGTTTTTGGGTTCATAAAAGCCACGAAATCACTTGATTTAAAATATAAAAGTGCAAATAAAAAATGACGCCCTTTTTTGGGATTGTTGGCTGATTCTTCCCCGGCTTTGTAAAAAAACGTAAAACCACAAAAAAGTAATGTAAAAAAAAAAAAAAAAAAAAAAAAAAAAAAAAAAAAAAAAAAAAAAAAAAAAAAAAAAAAAAAAAAAAAAAAAAAAAAAAAAAAAAAAAAAGATTTGTAAAGTAAAAAAACACAAAAACGAAAAACGAAAAAACGAAAATAAGATTTGTAAACTAGGCGAAAGTAAAAATTAGAAACAAAAACTTTCAACCACACAAAGTATAAATACTTTGTCAATTCTCGTCAAGAAAAGAGTTGGAAAAAATATATATATATATTTACATTTTTCAATTCTCTATTTTATTATCTTACACCTGATTTCTGTTTATCTACCCCCCACCTATTACTCCACTCCTTATCTAAACCCTTTGTCCACACAATGAACCACCCTATCCAGCTTCCTCCTTGGAATACAGACATGTCTCCACTCTCGCGTCACTCCTCTGTCGACTTTTCTAGCCCAAATGCTCCAGATATCAAATACTTGCTGGAAAACCCGACTCACTGCAGCTCAAAAGTTTCTCCTTCCCAACAACAACCTCCTCAGCTGTCTCACTTCAACTCCTTTTCGTGCATGAGCAATTCTTCTAGCTCCACTCTCAACTCCTTCACGTCATTGTCAAATACAAACACTAATGCCAACTCTGCTTCTTCACAGTACCAATCCCAAGCATCCAAAAATTTCCGCTCTTCTTCAATCGCATCTCTCTCATCCTCAACCTCATCTCTCAGCGATCCTCTAGAGCCTCTGGAGCCTCTGGATCCTGAAAACCCACCTACGAGACGCCACCATTTCCGCCGTCCTAGTGTGGCGATCAGATTTTCTCCGATCTCTGTTTCTGCCGTCAACAGTATCAAGTCTTCTTCTGAAGATAACGATAAAGATGAGTTTGTGCCTGCAGCTGTGAAAATGGACATTTTTGACGATGGATCACTACACAACTACAATCCCCACAGCCACAATTCTCACAATATCTACCAGCATCCATTAGACTTGATTGAAGACGACGAAGATATCAAACTTCCTCCTGATTTTGATACCAAGCGCAGAAACACGGTCCCTGTGATGATCAGAACCTTCAGTTCAACTTCTTCGCCACACTCTTCTCGTTCTAATTCTACTTATTCCTCATCGTCAAAACTATTCCTCCTTGAACGTCCAAAAGCTCAATTTGATTTATAAAAAAGAAAAAGAAAAAATATTTTTAAAAAAACAAAAAATTTCCTCATTGAAATAAAAGAATGACTGTTTAATTCTACATTTCACCATTTTTTTTCTTCCTTTTTGTACCTTTTTTTAATCTTTTGCTTTTGTTGTTTTGCTCTGTTTTCCATGACTTTATTTTTTTTGCTGTTTTTTTATGTTTATAGTTTTGTTTGTATAGTGTGCTCTTATTTATATATATACTTTATTTATTTATTTTTTACTGTTTTACAATAATAAAAAAAACTGTTCATTTTTAAATTCATGTGTATTTGAATTGTGTTTTAAATTTCCATGTTGTGTGTGATGTGATGTGGATGTGTGCCTACTTCTATTGTTCTTTCAATCAAATACTTTGTAAAAAATAAATAAAAAATCAACACACTCAGGCTTCCAAGAATGAAACATGAATCGTACTTTTGTATTACTACATCTTTATTATTATTATTTTTTCTTTGGTTACCTCTATGCTCCATTGAAATATAGCCCCCGATCTTCGCCCAACGTTTTTAAACAAATTTCATTTTCTTCGGCCATTTTTTCAAAATCAAAGGCGGTCAGGATACCTCTTTGGATACAACTTGATCTTGTTTTTTTAGCAGGTCTAGTTGGCCGTTTTCTTCCACCATACTCTCTTTCATCCTCTTCAATCGTTGATCTTTTTCCCATGCCTGTAGTGCTACTGCTGCCATCGCCTTTCTGATTATTACTATTGACATTATGCTCCTCTTCTCTTCCTCCAGCATCACGGACCCCCACCATTCTCCCTTTGTTTTCTTTAAAGCTACTGCTGCCACTGACTTCCCACAAGTACTCAAACTCGGCATACTTCTTTTCTTTGCTGTACTCAACCTCCCATAGCCGTTCGCGGTCCCTCTTTGTGCGCTCGCGCTCGTCGTTCATGCGGCGCTGCACGTCCTCTGGCGCCAGCGAACTTGCGCGCAGCTGCAGGCCTGAGTACATTGCCTCGTTGACATCTAGATTGGCATTGCCAGCATTGCTATTGTTTTGACTACAAGACGGTGTCGAATTGACGTTAATGGCGCTTCGATTGTTGTAGTTGTTGGCAGAATTGGTGTTGGAAGCGTTGTTGGTGAGGCTTGATGCTGAAGGTTTGTTTTGGCTTGCCGAGAAATTGCTTCTTTTTCTAGCTTTCCTAATTAGATCTCTAAAAAAAAAAAAAAAAAACAGTTAGCGTCAATTCTGTTTTTAGTTCAATATCAAAACCTTGAGATTCATTCAAAGAAAAATACTTGAATCATTTTTTTTTTCTTTGTCTTTACTTACATTTCATTTTCTCGGCCTTGTAACATATCTTCCAACTCTTGATATCTTTTATCGTCAATAAAATGCTTTTCTGAAAATGTTTTCAACGCGAATCTGACTTGTTTGATATTGACGCTGGTATCCAATAGCTGTTTTTCATCAATTGTAGGTCTAGTGTCGTTCTTTTCATTACTTTGCGTGGCGGTATTACTGCTATCATTACCATTATTGTCTTTGCTACTACTATCCTTCCTTTCGTTCAGTTTTGGAACTACTTGACACACTATTTCGTATAAATCTCTAATAATCCAAGCATGGTAATGTGTTTTTGGTCGCTTGGAGCTTCCAAGCTTGTTACCAGCAGCATTTCCTCCATTGTTCGTTTTACTAAATCCATATGTGTCCAGGTCATTATCCAACGACTCACTAGTCTCCCTACTGGTATTTGTAGACCCCAAATCTCCACCCGTTTGTAATCCTGCTGATTCTCCTCTTGATGATACTGCTGCTGCGTCACCACCTCCAGCCGCCGTTGCTGAGGATATCGTGGTATCTGGCGCGGTATCTAAACATAAACTTTCAATGAAATAAAATAATGACAGTCTGTGCTCCAAGTCATTGGTACGCTGCAACGCTTCTTGGATACATGAATACAGGTCTTCTTCATACTGTGCATTTTTGATCAAAAACTTGATGGCATTTATAGGCGTCGCGTCATACTTGGTGTTGAGATTTTGAAGGATTGTAAGAAACCGAAGTCTCGCGTCGAATTGATCCATTGCGAAAAAAAAAAATCAAGTTATAAATAAATAAACAAAAATAAATATAAAGAAAGATTGGGTGCTGAAAAATAACGAGAAAGCAAGATCAACATTTGGAAACTGGTCCGAAATTTAGTCGAAAGTCCACATACACACGGCTGCATATATTACGTCATCATGACACACCAATAACGTCATAACCCCTACCCTTAAAACTGTCATGTCATTTTTATCGTTGTTGCTACACACAATTTTTTTAGCTGATTTTTTTCCTCCCTTCTTTTTCTTTTTTTACATACCAACCATACACGCTATTTTTATTAATACCAAAAAGTCACGACTTTTAATCAATAAAAATGGTCAAGAGTAAAGGAAAAGGAGGCAAGAACCGTCGCCGCGCCAAGAATGAAGGCGAAGGATTCAAGCGCGAGCTTGTCCTGAAGGAAGAAGGCCAGGAGTACGCTCAAGTGACCAAGATGCTTGGTAATGGCCGAATCGACGCTTCCTGCTTTGACGGCATCAAGCGACTGTGCCATATCCGCGGTAAGATGCGCAAGAAAGTTTGGATCAACCAAGGTGATATTGTGTTGGTGTCGTTGCGTGATTTCCAAGACGACCAGGCTGACGTTATTGTCAAGTACACTCCTGATGAGGCTCGTGCACTCAAGTCGCAAGGTGAACTTCCTGAATCGGCAAGAATTAATGAAGGTGACCCAATGGGCGCTGGATCTGATGAAGAGTACAACTTCGAGTTTGATAATGATAATGACTCTGATGACGATGGCGAAGACGAGAAGCTTGACATTGATGAAATTTAATTTTGTTTTTTGTGTATTTTGAATAAAAAGTTGATTTTTAAAAATAAAACGATTCTTAAAAGGAAAAAAAAAAAAAAAAAAGAAAAAGAAAAAACGAGAGAAAAGACTGCTTTTAAAACTGAAACCGAAATCAGATCTTTGTATAATTGAATTGTCTTTGGCAATTCGATTGAGTCTGGTACGTTGGTGTTAATGATCACATATGCTATTTTTTGCCCCTTTGATCAAACAGTTTAATGTCGTGTGCACCAAACTATGAAAATATATATATATATGTACATACGCGCAGTATATTGCCACGACTAGTTATGAACATGTGCAACACATATTCTTGAATCAAAACCAATGAATCAGTAAATATAATTAATTGAATTCAGTCTATAGGCCATTTGCGTTTCAATGATAAGGTTCGAATTAAACAAGATCTCGTACTAATTTGATTTATACAACCTGAAGTTATATATCTAGCACTTCATATAACTAGACTATCTCAAAATCTAATATTGATAAACCCCCCCAAAAAAAAAACGTAAAATATACCATAATGAGTCTTATATTCTTCTCTACGGAAAGACTTTTTTCACTATTTCTTTTCCTTCCTTCGCTCTGCCAATCTCCGTTTAGCTTCTTCAACCTTTCGTTTACTAGCTTCCATCTTTATCTTTTGTTTATTTTCAAAATCATCCACTTGTTTTTCTTTTTCTTCCTGTTTCTTGGCCTCGAGTTCTCGCATCTGCAAGCTCAATCGTTCTTGCCGTTGTAGATCCTGTTCTTGCCGTCGTTGACGGTCTTCTAGCGCCTTTTCAAAGTTTCTGGTATCATTATTTCTGTTTCCATAATCATTATTTTTATTGTATCGTGAGCCTTGCCTTTGATACTTTGAATTTGAACCTCTTGTATCACTACTAAACCCGTCCGAACTATTATCTTCGTACTTTCTTTTACGTTCTGTTTCGTTGCTGGTATTCGTCTTTTTAACCTTGTTCAAACCAGAGGTTAGCCCAGATGATGTTTGAATTCCTGCATTTTCGGTCTTTTCTGGATAATCTTCTTCACTCTCATAACCATTTTTCTCATCAGCAAGTGTCAGCTTTTGGGTTCCGTCAATGGCAGCCCGGTGCGCGTTTTCGGTTTTGTTTAAATATGCACTGTAAAAGTTAGACATTCCTTTGCCTGATGCTTTTGTTCCTGATATAAGCTGATGTTAGTCAAATCCTCATTTCTCAATTACTTCAAATGAATAATTGATAAAGTCAATGTAAAAACAACCAAAAAAAAAAAAAAAATTGCTTACCATTCTTTCCTTTATCTTCTCTCTTTTCCCGCTCTTCTTCCTCCAACAATTCTTGCTCCATCTCTTCTTGATGCTTTTTATAAGCAGAAGTAACAAACTTCTCGACGTCCGGACCAAACTCTTCTTCTTCCTTCTCACGTTCACGCTTCAACTTGGCATCCAATGCAATTTGTCGGTCTCGTTCGCGTTGTTTTTTGGAAGCAAGTAAGGTATCCATATATTTTGGCTAAAAAAAAAAAAAAAAAAAAAAGTAGAAAATGTTGGCAAATGTATTAAGCTGTAAAATTAAAAACAAATTCAATAAAATTATTGTTTCTTACCTCTGACGATTCTTTTTTCTTTTCTCGTTCAAGTTTTCTTTCTGCAGATTTCATTGAATCATAAACTTCGTCGTACGCATAAACGCTCGGGTCTTCTGCTTCTGCCTTTTGTTTGTGTTGATTTGCTTTGTTTTGGCTTTGCAAACTAAATGCCATCAACTGCTTGTTCATCTCTGCATTTTTTAAGGGTTTCTTAGGCTTGGAAGAACCAGAAAGTTGTGAAAACGTATTATCTTCTTGTTCTTCTTCATCGTATTCGTCATCACCTAAAGGATTGGAGCTATCTTTGCCAAAACTAAATGGGTTACTGGTATTCTTTTGGGAGTCGAGATTCGAGGGTTTCGTAGGCTTTATGGGTATCGACATACCGCCAGATCCAAAAGCGTTAACTGGACGAGACAACGATTTGTTGCTTGATCCGCCCAGGTTTATAGAAACTCCTAGACCTTTTTTTACTTGACTGTTCTTTGTTGAACTTTTGTTAATAAACGTTCAAGACTTGATCAAAATTAAAAAAAAATAAAAATTGAAACAAAACCATGCATACTTTGCTTGTATCCATTGAACCTTAAGATGAATCAGACTGACAGTTTGCCATGCTTTATTTATATTTTTTTGTTTGTTAATGAATTTTGTCTAAATAATAAAAAGAGTATTTATTTCACAAAGACCAAGATATGAATAAAAAAGAAAGAAGACTAGTCTTGTATTTTTTTTTTTTTGTATACTTGAAATTGAATCGTCCGGGTAACTGACACATATGTATTCCAGATGCCCAAAATGTGGGCAACAAACCATTAGAGAAGTAGTTTACAAGTGTTTTATAATTAAACAAAACAATCAAGCCAGAATTGACAATTGAGAATTATAATGCAAAATAAATAAATAAAAAAAATAAAGGATTTTTTTTTTGCATACGTGAAAAATAAAACAATTTCAGCCCACAAGAATGAAATTGAACATTTGTGTTTGTATTAATTTGACAACAGTTTGAATACAAAATGTAAATATAAGAGAATGATAAAATACAGTAAACTTGTCAATTTACAACACAGACTCGGTTCGGAAATGAACAATCAAAGCTGGCTAAAAGAAATATATATTTTTTTCATCATTACTAAAAGAAGAAAAAATAAATGTTTGAGTATCTTGTTTTTGATTCTACAGAGCTAGATATTTCGTCGAGTTAGTCCTTCAAGAACATCACTTTGATTCTGTGGTACTTTTTTTCCGTCTATAATGTAAAACTGCAGATATGATTTCAATTAAACTGTGTTTACTAACTTTTTTTTACGAAAGAACTACCACATCTCATTTAATGATCTTTTATTTCCCTTCATCATAATAGTCTAACAACTTTGCCAATACTTTTTCACTAAGCCAAATGTCTCATCTACCTTCATTAATTTCCAGGGATAATTTTACAATGCGTCAAATCCTAGACCCTGCTTCTGAAGAAGCTGAAGAAATAAGAAGAAGAAGCGATTCAAACGATTTCTTTACTCACTCCGACTGGAAGGATCTTTTTTTCGAAATTCATTTGAACAGCCAGACGTACCTGTTTTCCAAATACCTAACCCGTCTCAAATACAACGACAATAGAGAGTCTTACGTCCAAACATGTGTACTACCTTGTGAATTGAAAGAATACAAACTGATAGAAACGGAAATGGATGACACGAAAAAGAAAGTTAGAGATCAAGCTATGAGCAAGGATATGGTGGTTAATCACATCAAAAAAGTTATCTCAGATCAGCTTTTTGAGGAACCTTTAAACGAGGTGAGGATTTTTCAGGATTTCGAGTATGAGAAGTACTTTGCGAAGCGTACATTCGAAAGCCTATATCGTTTCAAGCTTACTGCCGAATACTCAACACGTATTGACAAGGCCGCTTTTCCAACCTTTGACATGAGAACTGCCTATCTCAAAAGCCGCATTTCTAAAAAACAAACACAAATTATTCAAAGCTGGACACTCTCATCGGCACCTCTTTTACGGAATTATGCTGAAGAAAAGAAAAAATTTACAAGCATCAACCATAGCATTTATTGGGACCAGATTGAGCTCATACTTGTTGGGCATATCGTCAAGCTTATTAGAAACACTTTGGCTGAGATTTTTTGCTCCATTGCTGATAGATTTAAAGGCCGTCCTTTGTGTGAAGTTTTTCAAATAATTGAACTTTCAAGGAAAAGCGGTCTTGAACAAAACGCAAATCTGGTTGAGGATCCCATCAAGGCTTTTGCAAACTTTTTTTTAAAAGAAAGCCCCAAAGTAATTGTTGAAAGCAACGAGACTATGGATGTCATTTCCAGAGTACATGAAGAGATTCGAAATGAAATTGGTTATAATCAAGATATGAGAAAAAAGCATACAGGCGCGGCAAGAGTTTTGTTTGAGTATAATTCGACCAAAAGATATTTATCAATGTTGCATCATATAATGAACAGCATGAAACCAGAGGAAGCTGCAGACTTTTCTATTGAAAATGGTGTGTTGGAGCTTCCGGAGTTTGATATTTTTTTTCAAAAATATCGCGACTGTCCAGCACAATGTATTTTTGATTATAAAGCATTGATATTTTTGGAATACTTTAAAAATTCACCCGAACTTTTTAAAAGGTATTTTGATTTTTCTTTTGAAGAGTCGTATATTGTTGGGGCAGATGGTATCGAGGAGAAGGATGATGAACCGGTTGAAAATGATAATTTTTGTGATTGTGGCTCTGAAACTATGTACAACACAAAACAAGCTTCATTGATGATGAAATCAGTCCAGTTGCCGGAGGACAGTACACATGGGGTGGTGTCATACGACGAATACCTGGAATCTTATGTGTTTGATTTTATTATGCGTACCTTTCAAACCAAGATTTTTGATGAAGCGGCAGAAGAACAAGTCAAAGGCATACTGTTTTACGCAAAAAATCAAAACAACCCATCTAAGATATGCCGCATCTTGACTGAAATGGAACGGTGTGGAATGGTTTTTGTGAGCAAGAGAGTTGAGCACTCGGGAGATTATGATGATTAAGCTGAGGATGGCTTGAATTTTATAGACTTTTGCATTGGCTTACTTAGATTTATTTAGTGAATTGAGTCAAGTGGACACTGATAAATTGCACTTGTAGAATTTAGTGATGGAAGCTAATATCAAGGCGAGTACATTATTTTTTGAAAGCGAAATCTATTTTATGATCTCTGCCCTTGGTTTGTAGTATTTGAAACTGTAATGTTTCATTTGAAGAAGGAATACTAACCGTTTTAGCCAGTATGAATACAATTAAAGAAAATGAAATCGTATTGCTTAAATTGGCGAACAAATCATGTTTACTCTTGATACTAATTATAGATTTCAAAGCTTACCAACCAGAGATTTCGTCAAAGATGAATTCGAAGATTTTGATTAAAGCATATTCAAGCGTTTGACACATCTTAAGATTAAAAAATAAAACAAAGCTAGCCTTGTTTGAAAAAAAAAAAGGCACCAGTTTGAGGCTTTTTTTTGCAGTTGAGCCTCACAAAAAAGATAACCATCTATTTAATACCTATTATTTTTGTCTTGTTGTATTCCATGTTACATTTCGAGAGAAAAATAAATTTTGTAGATACTGATTGAGCCAAAAAATCATACTTGTAAACATCTGTAACTGAGAACCACACAGTGAAAATGGCAAAAACACTAATTTTCAATTTCAAACTTACATTGTACCACATCATATCACACATAAACCCCCCCAAAAAAAGCACAAAAAGACTCAAATCAAACCGTTCAGCAATTCGATTCGATTCAATTCAATTTATTCAAGGGTTATAGAACTATAAGACATAGGCGTCGTAGCCATCCTTTTACATATCAAGTTGTATAACTTCAGCAATTTGTAGATTTTCAAAACATAAATTCTTAACTTGTCTTTCGGTCAGCCCGAGCATGAGCCCTAATGCGAGCTTACGAGGAACAGGGAAACCATTATATGACAAAATCCTTCCCGACTCATTCCACTTGACATCATTCATTCGTATTTTTTAAGGTTCCTAATCCCTCTTATCAGCAATATAGACTGCAACTACTCGCAAGCCCTTAATATTATGCAAGAGAGTCTGTAACTCCATCGCTGGAGATACCCGCCTAAGCTTCACTCGTTGCACTTCAAGTAGAGGACAGTTACAATAGAATTTAAGTTACTGTTTCCAGCTTTCCACATTCACAATTGTAGCTTTCCTTAGTGATACCAAACTTTTTGAGCCATGCACCTAATCGTCCATGGCTGGTTCTGAACTGCGTGACTCGGTTCATAACTCGTCGACTATGAGTGGCCAAATATTGCCTCAATGTATTTGTTTCGCTCAGCTTTGTGCAGCCATGGAGTGGTACGGCTCAGCTCGCCACACAGAGTTTTTCTGGTATTTCTTACAATAACAGATAAAGCCATTATATGCCTTTTCAAAAAAGCCCCAATGGCCAAGTGGTAAGGCGTGTCACTCGTATTGAACAATTATTTCCGAAATGACAAGACCGTCGGTTCGATCCCGGCTTGAGGCAATAACGTTGACTTTTTCCTGTTTTTAGTTTTCAATATTGCGCTTGGTGTGTGTTTTTTTTTTCATAATGGTTGTTGATGTACTTGATCTGTTTTAAGTGTTGTGTTAAGTTTAGATAGGTGTGAAAAAGTGGGTTGGTTGCAACTGGGTTGACAAGGAAGTTTGAGTGGTGACTGAAAACCGTTTACAATTATTGTTTGAAATCGGTTGGGAAGTGTCAGGGGTCCCGTTTACATTTCCAATTTCTCTCTTTTCTTTCAGTTACACACTTGAAAATTGGATAAACAAGTGCTCACAAGATCAGGCCCAGCCTCATTTACAAACTCACACATTTACGTTTTTTGGCATATTGACACATTGACACATTGAGACATGAACCACACATTGGCACATGAACACAAACGGTGTTTTGAAGTGATTAGTTTTTGACAAGGGTTATCAAATAACTATTAATTCTATCTATTGAAACAGCAGTTTTTGGAAATCGTATAACAAACTGCGTACACCATCTGGCTCTAAAAGCAAGATCGCAATGCAAGTACGTGCCAGAGACGGAGGGGTTGAATAAGAACTGGAGAAGGCTGGTGTGTGAGGGTTTGGATAAGAATAGGAAAAATATAACAGAATTGGAACGTAGAATGCAATGAGGAATAACCAAAAAGTATATAAAAAAAGGATCGATTCTCAAAGAATTGGTTTTATTTTTCACTAAATATTTTTATCATATCCACTAACAAAAGTTTACCAATTGATTAGATTGAAAACACTTTAGTTCTGACTTCAAAAGGCTTTTTTAAAATACAGGAAAACTCCTCTCTCTCTCTCTCTACCTTTAACGCCCAAACCATTCTTTGCTGTTTCTCCCTGCTAGAAAAACCAAATATATATATATATATATATATATATATATCCAGAGAAAACAAAAGATAATAAATAAACAGGCAAACATGTGCGTCAAGTCAACTATTAAATACGCAAAATGCGGCGACGAGATTGTCATCACCATCCAGTGTCCAAATGACTGTGGAACCTATCGCAAGGAATCAACCGTTAGAAAAGGCAAGTGTTGTACTTGTCTTGGTGGCTGAACAGCATTCCTTGTCTGTTTGAACATCTTTTTTTTCATTTCATTGAAATTGAACCTTAGTCTATTAGACTAAATGGATTTAATAAATTGCTTGTTTCATGTTTTTTTCAAATTGCTAAGTAGTCAAATTCTATAAATAATGTATTTATTTTTAATTTAAATTCATGATATATTTAAAGAGTCTCTGTTTCATTGGTTTTGAAGGTGAGCTCATTCTATCGGACTTGCCCTTAGTCGGCCATAGTCTTTGAAAAGAGCTGACAAGTGAAGCCTTAATAATTCTTACTGAATGTTTATTATCTTTTTGAGCTGGTAAAAAGATAGTCTGAAATAGCTCAATTAGATTCAACTTGAATGAAAACTAGTTTAGTTTTTTTAAAAAAAATTGTAAACTGGTAAACATTACAGTAAAAAAAAAAAAAAAAAAAAAAAAAAAAAAAAAAAAAAAAAAAAAAAAAAAAAAAAAAAAAAAAAAAAAAAAAAAAAACCAATATAGATTGGACAGTCTCGTTATGAGTGATAAAAGAAACAAGTAAAAAAGTCACAAAAAAAAAAATAGACTATTCCATTCTTTTGATAAGTTTTGATTTGAAAACAAAAAAAACTGAAAAGTCTTGCAGGTTTGGTACCTGAATTGAACAAACTAGAGATTGAAATTGTACCTGAAAACAATCACGGTTTCTAAATATTGCCTTACTTGGACAGTTTTGTTAAAAGAAGGAAGAAGGTTTATTTCATACAAGTTTGTGTGGTTGACTCGAAAAACAAAACGTGTAGCTAGTACATTTAGTTGTGTAGGACTTTTGTGTGTGTGTGTAGGTTGTTGTTGTTTTTTTGGCCCTGTTTGATGATAGTTTGTAGCAGTATGGAATAAAAAGTATATAAACTGGAGCATTGCTTGGGGGAAAAATATAGAAAGAAGGAAAAAGCAATAAAAACAATTGATCGCTTTTTAAAATATTTGAAAAAAGATACCAAATACTCACCCGGCCATTCCAATTCAATCACCTGACAATCTGAATCCCAGTTGTAGTTCTTTATTATTAATTTCTTTCTTCTTAAAAATAATCATAATAATAAACACCATTAACAGCAGCAATGTGCCAGGAACAACATATTATTTACACAGTGTGCGGCCACAACTACAAAATAAACGTCGTTTGCAACACGAACTGTCGCCAGTTCACACCATGTCAAGTCTCGCGAGACCGGAGATGTGCAGTTTGTGCTACGAGTCCTGCGGCGTATAGGAAGAGTCTGTTTTGAGATATAGCTAGCGCGCGGGTTGCTGAATACATCATCTTTAGAACTTTCTTTGTTTTATTTTCTCAGTATCGTTGGGTTTTTTGTTAATTAAAGATATTTATCTACACTAGAAAGAAACGCATTAAACAGGCTCGTAATATATACAGTTTTAGCATAAAAGAAGGCTAACGAGTGATAACTAGTCAATTGGAAAAGAAAGTAGAGTAAAATTATAGGCAAGCTGCAATCCTTAACCAGCCTCGTTTTACAGTTTATTTTTTATAATTATCTTGCCATGAAACAAAAAAAAAAAAAAGGGTCAATGTTAATCCACTTTTTGTATGGTCTTGTTTTGTTACAGGTCTTATCTCTAGTTACACGAGCTGTCACAAAAAGATAATGGCTTTGTTTGTTGATAACAGAAGAATACATACCAATAATAATAACAATAATATTCATTGTTGATTACTGGCATATAACAATAGAGGCTGAGATCGAGATAATGGATAAAACAAAAAAGCGTCGAGTGATGCTTTGACGGCATTGTAAAAAAATGACTTTATTATTTCAAGTTTTGACGTTGATAGATTTCGTACCAGCTACAACAAGAGAAGCCAACGCTTATCGTCGTAGAACTACCAACAACTAGCATTTACCTAACTAAAACCAACCAAGAAAAGCCAATCATTGAGTATATTTTTATTTTGAAAAAAAACTCTTAGCACATTTCCAAGTTAAAAGGATGCCAAGAAATAGAAGAGAGAGATAGAGATAAAATGAAAAACAGCCATTTTGGGGAGGTTTATTTCAGTTGAGCAGCCAAGGCAGCAAAAATGAATGGCTTTCTAGGTTATGAGATTAATTGGATAGTATATAGTAATAAACAAAATGATAGTAACACAATTCCGACGACAGCAACGGCTCCAAATTAACACAGCTCGTAAATTGAAACGGATTCATAAATTAACAGCGTTACTAAATTTACACGAAAACAGCTTACATCACGTGATGATGACATAATCACTCTTGGCTTTTTGGAGATAAAACAAAAAACTAAAAAATTCAAAACATTCGAAAAAAGCAAAAGAATTAAATTCCATCTTTTTTTCCTTTTTTCCTTTTTTCCTTTTGTTCCTGTTTCAATTTTTTTTTTTTTTCCTTTTTTCAAAAGTTTCCAGAATTTCTCTAAATTCGGTGGTTTTTTATATTTTCAAATGGCTTGGGATCAACTTTGGGTATGTGATGAATTCTGTATATTTCAGCCAGCTAGCTACTCATTACCCTCTTCTTTACTAACTATTCTTTTGTCACTTGTTTGCTCTGTTGCATATATATATATATATATATGTACACGCCTTATACCTAACCAACTCTCTACCATTTTTTATTAATTTTTTGCCATTTTCTTTTCACCATCTACAGATCAACAAACCTCATGTAGCATACGCTGTTATTGGCGGTTTCACAACCGTCTTTTCTCTTATCTCCCTCTTTGTCAAGGAAAAACTGTACATTGGTGAAGCAACGGTTGCAGGAATCTTTGGAATCATTGTAGGGCCTCACTGTCTGGATTGGTTTTCTCCAACAACCTGGGGTAACACCGATAACATTACTCTCGAACTGTCTAGAATCGTTTTGGTAGTCCAGATTTTCGCCGTCGCTGTCGAGTTGCCTAAAAAGTATATGCTGCGCCATTGGTTTTCAGTATCAATGCTTCTATTACCTGTCATGATTTTCGGTTGGTTGCTGTCTTCGGTATTTATTTGGAAACTCGTTCCTTCTCTGCGATGGATTGAAGCTCTTGTATTGGCGGCATGTATCACTGCAACGGATCCTGTTTTAGCCTCGGCTGTTGTCGGTAAAGGCAAATTTGCGCAACGTGTGCCAGGTCACTTGCGTAACCTGTTGTCTGCAGAATCAGGTTGTAATGATGGTATGGCTTTTCCTTTTGCCTACTTGGCTCTGCTCTGCATTCTTCACGAGGGCCACCCTCGTGAAATTGCGTTTCACTGGTTTGTCGTTGCCGTTATTTACGAATGCGTTTTTGGTGTCATTTTGGGCGCAATTATTGGATACCTCGGTCGGCATCTCATTAAATTTGCTGAACAAAAGAAACTCATTGATCGTGAATCGTTTCTTGTATTTTACTTTGTGCTCGCCCTCTTTTGCACAGGTGTTGGTTCGATTATTGGAGTTGACGATTTGCTGGTAGCTTTTGCTGCTGGGTGTGCGTTTTCTTGGGACGGCTGGTTTTCAAAGAAAACTGAAGAATCGCACGTTTCAGATGTCATTGATTTGCTTTTGAATATGGCCTTTTTCGTCTATTTTGGAGCCATTGTGCCTTGGGACCAGTTTAACAATACCGATATCGGCATTAGTGTCTGGAAGCTTGTTATTATTGCAATCTTGGTCATTTTGTTTAGAAGAATTCCTATTATTCTTGCGCTCAAACCAGTTATTCCAGATATCAAAACCTGGCGTGAAGCCCTCTTTTGTGGTCACTTTGGACCTATTGGTGTAGGCGCTATTTTCATGGCTATTTTGTCTCGTGCTGAACTCGAACACGGTGATCCAACACCTTTGGCAGAACTTCCTGGAAAAGAGCACCCCAACTATTATGCGGTCGCTACTATTTGGCCCGTTGTTACATTTTTGATTGTCGCTTCAATTATAGTTCACGGTTCTTCAATCGCGGTATTTACTCTTGGAAAACGTCTCAACAATTTGACAATTACAATGACTGCAACTACCAAAGGATCTACAAACCAGACCTGGCTGTCTCGTATTGGCACCGAATCATCTCGAACCTTCTCTTTGCGTAGAATCGATACCAACAAACCGGATTTCCCAACTATCGCTGCATCTACTAATCCTGAAAAACCTGGACTTGGCCGACGACGAAAGCACCGCAAGAGCCACAAACAGCGTCGTCGCAATGGCGAGGAACCAACTCCTCCAGCTGCAATTGCCTTGGATCTTGGTGGACAAGGTCGCAGTACTATTGTCAATGGTTCTGAGCTCGACAGCACTTCTGTATCTACAAAGAACAACTTCCAGGCTCAATCGTTTGAGGGAGGAGAACCCGAAGAACATATTTCCATCATTGCTACTAGCGAAGATGGTAGTGAAGCTGAAGTTAAGATGAAGCCATCACAAATGAGACCTAAGCTTCGTGAAAAGTTGGGTGTACCTGCACCAGGTGAACCACCCCACCCAACTGGCCAAGTTTCTGGAGAAATTAATGCTTATAAACTGGGCGACATGCTTGTGCTCGAAGATTACGATGGCGAAGTTTTGCAAACCATCCATTCGAGCAGCTCAGCTAAAGGTGGTCCTGAATTGGAGATTGGCAATGTTAAAGATGGATTGAAGAAATCCGGGTCAATGGATGCTAACGATGGAGGTCTTCCTTTGCCTGCATTGATACCATTGGCTCAGCCCGCGAAAGCAGTCACGAAACATTCGTCGCCTCCTCCGCCAACCCAACGGCCTCGCAAAAACTCGCTGCCTCCAGTTCGTGGTTCAGGCCATCATCATGCCACTTCTCCAGGCACATCGTCAGTAGGAGGAGCAGGACAGACTTCTGCGTCAGCTTCCTCAGGTGCTTATATTGCTGCTAATCCTCACCATCCATCACGCAAGATCACTGCTTACCAACTTGATGACAATATCATTGTTGAGAACGAAGACGGTGACATTATCAAACGTTATCATATCACTCATAAAAGCCACGACCAAGCTGGAAGCCACGACCAACACAATAATAATACCAATACTCCATATTCGCATTCAGCAGGAGGAATCCTTAGTTCAAGTCTTGATCGTACGCTTTCGCACTTGGGTCTCAGAAAACGTGGCAACACAATGCCACCATCTACACAGGCAGGTGGCGATTTGGAGAAGCAAGGAGGCCATGGTCCTGAAGTCTCGACAGCTATACAAGCTTCTAAGAGGCCAATCAATGAAGAAGCAATGAGACGACACTTGAAAAATTTGCTGGTCCGCGACGCTCGCGAGTCTCGTGCTGGTGCCGGTGGCCGTATTTTTATTGGATCAGAAGATGAAGAAGGATCAGAGTCAGGTAGCGAAAGCAGTGGATCATCGGTTGACTATTCAAGCGACGAAAAGGAAGGAGCAACGGGAGCAACAACATCGGCATCTGGTAGTAGTAGAAGAAACCAGCTTGGTTCTACGACGTCGCCGCCAAGACTTAATGCAATGGGCCGGCCAGTTAATTCAAGACCTGTGGCTAGTAGGCTGGATGACGACGAAGAAGAAACAGAAGTCGAGAGACAGCGTCGTTTGGCGGCACTGGGAATTATTGATAATGAAGACGATGAACGTGATGTAAATGAAAAAGGAAAGATGTAAATTTGACTTTTGATTTTTTTTTTTTTTTTTTTTGGCTTTCTCTCATGAGTTTTTAGTTTGATCTTGCTGTTTGTTGTTTGATTTTCCTTTTTTTTTTTTTATGTTTATATATACACCTTGTTATTATTATTTTATTTTATAGACCCAATTTAAATAGACAGTCATATGTATTAATTTTTACTTTTATTTCGGTTTTTATTATTCTATATTATTACGTGCGCTTAATATGACTAAATATCTTGATGATACGACTATTGATGAAATTTGTCGTACACAGTCACTGAGAATGACTTGCCAAACTAGAAAAAATATCTTTTGTAAGACCTCCTAACCAATATTCAGTTTTATTCAACATTTTTTATACATATTTATTTTATTTTATTTCACTAATAAATACCTAATACTATTGATATCAACAAAAATATTAAAAACAAAAAGATAATAATAAAAACAATTAACATTTTTTTTTTTTTATAAAAAAAAGTAATTTTTTTTTTTCTTTTAAAACAAAGCAATAAATTCAAATTATGATTCTTTTCCATCGACAGATTTTGACATACTAATACCCGAAATCTTTTGGGTATACCCGGCGGTAGGCACGTACCTTCTAATAGACCTAACTTCATCTGAACTGAACCCAGGAATTCTCATGTTCCAGTTTCTCTCTAAATGCAGCTGCAAGTCGCGTGGTTCTAATTTATTTGATGACAACGCAGAAGATGCATTTGATAATGAATTTGAATTTGAATTTGAAGAAGACGAAGAAGAAGAAGAAGTTGTTGTTGTTTTTCGGTGTTTGGCTAACCGACATGCAAATGCAGTAACAGATTGGACAAACTCGTCAGCAGCATCAAACAACGTTTCTTCAACATTACCGTCAATCATACGATCATTCTCAGGACCCACGACGCTTTGAATTAGTTGCCGGAGCTTGCGTTTGCCAAGCACGTGGCCGTTGCTGTTGCCAATTCCAAGGATGTCCAAAGCTGGAGGGCGCAGTTCTGCTGGGGTAGTCAGGGCTGGGGCTACAATTGAGTGGCCGGCCGAAAGAGTAGGACGTTCAGGATATTCAGTGACAACAGTAGAGGCAGAAGTGCCAGAGCCTGCACCAGAAGATTTATAAGTCGGAAAAATGTGATCAAGAGTTGCAGGGATTGGAGGTAGTGGAATAGACGGCGTTTTGATGGGTGAGATCATAGATTGAGAAACAGAAGAAGGTGGATTTGGTCGTGCAGAAGGGCCAACCGGTGTTGTTGCTGTCGCTGCAGCAGGTGTTGTAGCCTGGCCATTTGGTGTTTGTCTCTGGTTATTAGGTGGTGTTTGTCTGTTCTGCAATTGATTCAGTTGTCGTTGTTGGATATTTGACAGTGTTTGAATGGAAAGATTGGGAGACTGAGATGTTTGAGACATGGAAGTGTTTGGGTTGGTGGCTGGCGACGTAACTCGAGAATTACTAGCCATCGAGTTATTTGTCATTGAAGTATTATTACTCAGATTAGGAGTGTTAATAGACGCTGGTGATTGAGATCCATTAGTGTTAAGACTATTATTCACAGCTCTATTTTGAAGCATCTGTTTTTGGGCGACTTGTTGAGGTGTACTGTTAACTCCATTCTGAGGTTTGTTCAGCATGGCGTTTTTACGAATAGGAGTGTCTGTTCCACTACCGGGCAAAGGAGTAGTGGCCACTCGAGGAGACGCAATTTTTTGTTGTGAAAGACTCGGTGATGCTATTCCAGTCGCTGGGGATCCTTGCCTACTAACTAAAGGGTTTTGATTATTGATTGGCATTTGTCTATTGATTGTAGGTTGTTGTTGATTTGAAATAGCTGGAGAATTTTGTTGTTGTTGAGCTTGTTGCTGAGCCTGTTGTTGTTGCTGCTGCTTATTAACTTGATTCTGCTGCTGTTGAAGTAACTGAGCTTGTAACACCTGAATACTCTGTTGAGGGTATCTTTGCTGAAGAACTTGCAACTGTTTCTGCTGTAAAGGTGTCAGGTTTTGGAGTTGAAGTCTTTGTTGTTGAAGTTGATTTTGTGCTTGTTGGCCTTGAGCTTGAGCTAGCTGAGCTTGCTGAGCTTGAACTCCTGCCTGTCTTTGAAGCATAGCTCGTTGTTCAGGTGTCATCAACTGAATACAAAACATTTTAGCCCTTTTCTCTGCTTCCTGGGTCTGCTTCAACTTTTCCTTTACAATCTTGATCTGTTCTTCAGCATTATTCCTGAATTCTGGGGTAACGTTTTGAGCAACTGCCTTTTCTAAACCATCAAGTTTCATTTGCAACTGTTTAACTTCTTGTAAAAGAATAGCTTGCTTTTGTCGAGCAAGTTTGTATCTCTGGCCAACCTCAACTTGTCGAGGATTGGCTAAATTTTGTCCTTGTTGCTGTTGTAAAAATTGTTGTTGATTTTGGATTTGGTTCTGTTGTTGATTTTGAGCCTGGTTCTGCTGTTGAAGAAACATACCATTAGGCATTCCAGAAAACTGTTGCATCATCACGTTTGCCGATACATTCTGTCCATTCAACTGTGTATTTGAAGCAAGCGGAGAAATTATATTACCGTTACCATTATTAACATTATTGTTGCCATTATTACCATTGCCGTTATTGTTATTCTGCTGAGATGAAGACTGAGCATTATTCATTTGTTGAAGCTGTTGCTGCAAATTCTGAGCAGTAGCATTGTTTCGTTGCGCATTTTGCTGAGCTATTTGAGATTGTAATTGTTGCTGAGGTGTCAATTGTTGTTGTTGTTGGGATGTCAAAGTATTGGCTTGTTGATGAGCAACCTGAGGTGAAAGATTTTGTTGTTGAGCCTGGTTCTGATTTTGTACCTGATTCTGCTGTTGTGATTGAGCCTGCAACTGAATATGATTCTGTTGCTGATTCTGCTGTTGTTGTTGCCTCGTAGTTTGGATTACTTTATAGCACGACAAGACTTCTTTCAAGTATGTCACCTGGTTAATAGAGTTGCGATACAAATCAGACCCTTGCGGAGCCTGCTGTGCTACTTTATAGCATTCCTTGTATTTAGCAGCAACGCTTTCAGCTTGTTGGGGATTCAAAGAAGCAGCGACGCGGAATGCGTTACTGTTGACGTTGATGCCATTGTTCACGTTCATATTGTTAATACCATTGACATTGATGCCGTTGGGCTGTCGGACATTTCCGGGATTGGATTGAGCATTTCCGTTCATTCTTTATAAAAGGATAGCGTACGTTAGAGGGCTAGTTAAAATGGTAATGGAATAGCCAGGAGTCGTGTGAGTACAGTGTTGGAGATAATTTTAATGATCAAGTATGAATTTATGCTTTAAAAGACGCGTCTTTATTGACAGAAGGTTGGGAATTGGTTTGAATAATGGGTATTTCAATAATCAAATGGTTTAGAAGACAATTGTGACTTTTAGATCTGATTATAACCACTTGGATTCATAATCAATCAAAAACCCGATCACTTAAGGTATTGTTGCTTTTTGACTTTATTTTAAAAGTATATTTTATTATATTATTTTGTTTTATAATATATTAATGTGTCAAATAAGTCCTTTGACAATCAATCAACAGACGATAAACAAGTTTTAGTGGTTGGTGGTTGAGCGACAACAAATAAATAAAAATGAAAAGTATGTGTGGAAATTGTCAAATATTTGGAAAGTGTAGAGTTGGTGGTGAGAAGAAGGCTTCTTTCACGCGAGACAAAAAAAAAGTACAGAGGGTTTAGGACTGGGTTTATTGTGCCCTAACCCACGTTAACCTTCAAATATTAGGGAAATGTTGAAGCCGAAGAATTGACTAATTCCGCTTATGAGTGAATGTGAATTATGAATTATTTATCAAGAGACGCTTTCAAATGACAGCCATTTTTCAATATTGAATCGAACCAACTTGGATACAGATAAGAACGCATCTATTGGAATCAAGGAGTACTCAAGTTAATTACTAAATCACATGATAGTGATACTTAACATCATGTGATTTGTATTTAATTATTGCGCTTCAATGTGAATCACAGCTTGGGTGAGAAGGGATACTTAGAGTACAGGTGTTTAGTTTGGTAAAGGAGAACAGAAAACGGTTGATGTGCGAAACAGAAACCAAGTGTCAATTTGCCATGTTTTATTTACTGCAAACTAGTACTAAATTTGGGTTCTTTGGGTTGAGAGAAATTGTTGGTTTGAATACTAAAGTGGAAGTTTAGAGAATACAAATAATGCGTGTGAAAAAACCTGGAAATATAGATATTAGAACAAATAAAGCAACTGCTTTTTTGGGTCTATTGTATTATATGTTTTTGAATCAAATGTAGCCTTATAGGAATCTTCATTTAATCATCCAAACTCACTAGTTCCATATGAGCAGCGTAGTTTCCAATGCCACAACCAATGGGTCTTTACGAGCCAACAAAATCAAAGTCTTCTAGTACGAAATCAAGATAACAAATATTACAAGATGAATGTAAATGTTCGTTTAACTAAAGTTATAATATATTGAAACACCACAATGGAAGAAAACTTGTAGTTCGTATGAATCCTTCAAAAATATTTCTTTAGTTATATTGATGGCATTTATTCAACACCAACTGTACTGATTGAACAAAGCCCTGTAGGTCTATAAGTTATTTGAAGATAATTATAATATTAATGAGGATAGTACTCTCTAAATCCAGAAATCTGAAACTATCAAATTCGTCAAAAAGTTAAGCAGATACCCCAGATTTTGGTCTTTATAACAGAGAGATATTGCACAATTCCTTTGAAATTTTCAAATGAAAAGCTAAATATGAAAAGTTTCTGAAGGCCATAGCGAAAAACAAAGTATATATGTTTCCAACAGAAAATGGTATTTGAAAGTTTACCATCAGTATTCATAACATTCGAAAAACTAATTGGCTTTGATGAAGAGTTTAAGGTGATGCTTAAACAGAAGCGTCTCAAAAAATTTGTAAAAGCAAAAGCTGTACCAGTTTATATTTCCAATTCTGGATTTACTAAATCCCTCACTTGAAAATCCCCCATTAATCTTCAATTAATTTACAATTACATTTATTCAACCATTTTCAAACAGTACTTTTTTTCTAAGATTAGAGGTTGATACTAGTTACAACAAAAAGATTTCGATCGAATACAGGGCTTCAGTTTTCTATCTTCATCACAGCTACCCTTACAATTATTATTCGTGTTATTTAATCTTTTAATATATTTTTGAAAAAAGGTTATATATGAGGTGTTACTTTTTCTAACAATTATTTTGCTCATAAACTTTGCTTCATTTAATTGTTAGTTTTGTGTTAAATCATGTTTTTACAATTATGATTTTATTTCTTCTTTGGTTTTATGAATGATTGTTTTTTCTTTTAGCAATAATAATTGTTTTACAATGTATTTTGTTTGGAATAGCACAATTGAGAAGATGAAAAATTATTTAGTATAATGAAATTTATTAATGATGTCATATTATTGAAATATAGGATAGTAATCATTTACTTGCCAGCCTTCAGTTGCAAGCAGTTGTACAATCAAAATGCTCAAAAAAGCTTTGTGCCGTATCGAACATAATCAGAAGTTTCGTATGCTTGAACAGCAAGTGGCCACCCAGCGTAAATACCAAAACAAACGCTCCATCCAGCAATGTGTGACAAGGTTCGGGCACCAGGGGATGGATAGCTGGGCATTCTGGCGGCAGCTCTGCCGCTAGCGTAGAATGATTTTCTGGCAACTGCGGTGATCATTTTTTTTAGATAGGGATTTATCAATATGTGTGTGTATGGTCTTTTAAAAAATAAAGGTGCTCAAAACGAGTAGCTTATTTATTAGTGTGAAGCAATATATGATTATAGGGATTAGTGATAATATTTGTTGAAAAAGAAAAAGAATAAAAAATGCAAAGAGGGTTTTGGCTTTTTTATATAGGTTAACAATATGTTGGCAAACAAATCAGTGGCTACTCTTATAAACTAAAAGCCTTGCTTTTGATAGACACAAGCTCTGTAACAATAGCGTTTTTAGTGAAAATCAGTTGATTCAGGAATACGGTTTTGTGCAGATAGATTATCATGGAAGATTTTGTATTTAGGTTTGGGTAGAGGGGGAAAAAATGAATCTTAAACTGGTAAACCAGCTTCAAAAATTACATTTTTTGGACAGAGGGGATGACAAGAGTAACTGAAAAAGCCACGAACTATGGTACTGGATTGTGATATTTCTTGGAAACTAGATAATAGTTTGTGTCATTCAAGGAAAAATTTGTGATTTGGAAATGAAAAAAAATAAAAATAAAAGGTGAAATATTAAGAATTGAGTGTTTGGTTATATCTAAGATTAAAAAAATCCACTCTTTTCAAAGTGTGATGAAACATACCTTTTCATATAGCTCAAAGGACAAAAACTTGCTTTGCTTTCTTTTAAATAATAATTTAGAAACTAGGTGTTTGATTAAGCTGGGAGTGAGTGTATTCTAATAGTGTGAAAAACAATTGTGTTTATGATGGAATATTTTTAAAAACAATTACTACTTGTTAAACCTATAAAAATTGAGCTAGTATATAAAAGGAATGCTTGAATAAAAAATCTCCAGCTTTAGTATGACAGGAGCTGTAAATATTTAACTTTGAATTACGACTGTAATAAAAAGCGTCTAGTTGCAGTAACTAAAAAATGTCTTGATAAGGTTGTTACCATCAGTGGGACCGCAAGCACTGGTAGCACAGTTGATACTGTTAGAAAAGCTGCTTCTCTTGGAGCAGAAGCACTTAGCGTTCTGCACAGAAAGAGGGCCACATCCAGTCTTGCCAGCATCTTGTTGGAGAGTGCTGAGACATCTAAGAGCACAGGCAGGGATCTGGGGAATTCCTTGGGCAGAAGCGACAGTGGCAATGAGAGCAGCGGAAGCGAAGATAGAGAATTTCATTTTGAGTTTATAATTGCAAAAAGTAGATGATTTGGTTGAGTGATGACTGAATCGAATGATGATAATATAAAAAAGTTTGAATGTGGATTATACAACTCTTTAAATACTTTTTTTTCAATTGAGAATTATAGCGTAATTATGTTTCACAATTTCCTATCATAACAATCAAATCAGCCACTATCCAAGAGTTATTGGTCGTGAAACTTGTTTTTTTGGTTCAAAAACTGTTGGAAGTTTAATGCAACAAGAGTCTTAAACAGTAATCGTGAAAAATGCATTATTATTGTTTCCTCTAAAACATTACTTTATTACGGTGTTTGTATACTCGTATAAGAGTTCATGTACCTCCAAGATTACGTCTTTTTGTCCTTTCATTTATGTTTGCATGATTCTATAAAAACAATCACGTATTGTTCTGGAGCTGTTTTGGTATCTCCTTTTTGAAGATGCAGAAATCCCAATAAAAGAAAAACGAGAGGTGACAACTAAACCGTTGTTATCAAATTAAACGAGATTAGACGCCGATATATACTTTAATACTCGAGGTTTTTTCCATCTAATCAAACCAGATTTAATTTTTCATGTTCCGGGACTTTGAAACTCGTGTATTAATTGTTTTATCCAGGAAAGAAGAAATACATACATTTTCATCAATTCGTTACCTTTTTGGTAGGTTGAAAATACTGGTTTAGTTATTCTAATTCATTTAAACGATATATATTAATACTCAGTATAGCCACAAGGAGAGCTAATATTTCATTGTTATTAAGCTTTGAAACTCAACGATTTCCTATTTCTTTCCGAAAAATCAACCTGTTAAGTCTCTCGATGAACATTCAAATGCAATTTCTACAATAATTAACGAATCGATTAATTTGGCACGGCTGTATTCGGTGGCACTCATCTCCATCGATCCTTCAAGCCCTTGTTGATTTTTCCTTATTCAAAGCTTGGGGTTTTTGAAAACTCGATCTCTGAAAACGGCAACAACACAACTACTCAAGCTTCAAATAGAAAAATAGATTGCTGGAGGTCATCTCAAACACATTTTTCATTGATTTTTTTAATAATTTATTTCAGAGGGCTTGTTACAGAAGTCTTTCTAAGCCTTCCAAGCCACTCAATCTTGTTTACCCCACAGTTTCAAAGAACTTTTCATATCAACTGAAATTTTTGAAATGCACATACACATATTAATTGAGCCGTCTGAGTTTTAATTTTTTGTTAGATTTAACAACTCGTTTTTTTTTTTTTTTTCGTCTCAGTGAATTCTAGATATGTCATCCGAACGACACGAAATATGTAGAAAATATCAAGCCTTTTTACTATACTCAAAACAAAAAAAAAAAAAAACCAGGAGGTTTTGTTAATTCGTGAATATAGTGCACGCTGCTACACAAATAATTGTAAATTAATTCAAAAAAAATTTAGTAATATTGTTTTTTGAATGTTCATATATCCTTTTGGGTAGCTTGAAATATGAATCTGGCAATTATTTTGATAATTGAGCAGTTGAAAAAAAAAAGTGGCTCAAAGACTCAATCCTTTTTTCACTAAATCGGTTATTTTATTTCCGATAAGGAGAATAATACTAAATAAATAAGGGGAAAGCATCAAAAGCCAAATGTTCAAAGCCAATCGCTTATTCTAGTATATTTTGGTCTTGCATAACTTTTAGTACAATTACCGGGCTCGATAATGGAAATAATATATGATTATGCCCAAACCATGGGTAGGAGCTTCTAAACAAAACACTTCAAATTCATGTCAACAAAAAGAAAAGACGGACTTCACAATAGTTGATTGTTTTACTTTGAAAATTGTCAGAAATTAACTGTTATAGGCTTGGTCAGCCACTGACTTGCGAAATGAAGAAGCCATTCAAAAAATTTTATTTATTTATTTATTTCTTCTGTGTTTTTTCAAGCAAGTCTTGTGTCTAATGTCTTAATTGCAATGGCAAGCGTCGATATACGTAGGAAATAGGAATCATGAATGATTGTTTTTTGTTTTTTGTTTCGGTTGAAAAAAAATAATAGGCATACGTCAAAGCACCATAGTTTGATCTTGGTAAATAAAAATGAAACTCGCATATACCAAAATAATTGTCTACTGAAAGTAATAAGATTATACCACGATGTCTATATCATTCGTGATCCTAGCACTTTCGCAACACGCCGAGGTCAATTAAGGTACTATCCACATTTTTTGTTTTTGTTTTTTATTACCGTTATTATGAATTTACACATATTAATTCTTAGGTGTAAACTACGCTAAGCCAAAAAATTACCAAGAATCTCACTATCCATATATATATTTGGAATAAACCCAAATGAGTTCTTTAACCCAAGAATAATTTCAGTTATTTAGTCTATATATAGTTCATTTTTAAAATAAATACTTTTCTACAAGTCATATCAACCCTTCGAGAATCTTTGGATCAAGTCCATGTCTTGACATATACGTTTCCAGTCTTGCCTGAATGCTATCTCCATTCCATTTCTCCTCGTCCTTGTTCAGCTGCGGAACGCCAACTTGCTCAATCGCGAGCCCAGCCGCAATATTTCCATAAATCGCAGCTTTCGCCAAGTTGCCCGCAGTTGCGTTGGTATTGTTGCTGTTCAAATATCCCGCAGCAAAGCCACCCAAAAACGTATTGCCACCACCTGTAGGGTCTTCAACCCTGTAATCATCACTGGTTGGATCGCTAAAGTATGCAGGAAACCATGCCTCGTAGTACCGAAGTGTTATTGGGCTTTTGTCTTCAGAAGAAGCAACCACGTCAAAAAACACAGGGATCACTGTTTCGGTATGCTTTTCGCTGGTGGGGAACTCTGTAAGCGAATAAATGGCGCATCCTTTGGCACCACATCGAACAACTACTGCGCGCGGGTATGGATTGCTAGACAGCACGCTTGGAATAGGAGCTGGAGAGAGTTGGCGGCTCGTAGAAATTGATCGAGAGTTGCGGACTGATGAAGATGAAGAGGAAAGTGACGAAGATGACAATGAAAAGGTTAATATTGTTGGTGACTGAACTGAACAACACGAGTTCACGTTAGTCATGTTACATTTAGTTTCCTTCTCAGTTTCAGCATCAACGTCAGTGACCCTTTTATGAATCATATGAACCAAAAACTGCAATGCAACTTTACGAATCTGGGGCTTGGTTTCTGGCTCTGGAAGTCCTAAAAAGTCAGCAGCTTCTTTGGAGTTGGGAGAAAAAATGTCTATATTGTTGAGGGCTTTGACACATTCTGAAAACGTCGTTGGAGATGTTGCGCCAGGAACGGGTTCCCATATTAAAATAGGAGTTTCAAACTGCTGATTAGCGTTGTTAACGGGGTTGCTAGCAAGGCTGGAGATGTCTTGGGATTGAGATTCAAGTTGAGATTTGGTAACACTCTCGGCTTTCAATCCTCGTGAGATCTTGGTGCAAATGTCAATACATCTAGCGGGTGTGCATATTAAATGAAAACACTTTGAGTGTAAAAGTTGTTTGTGTTTTTGAAAATCTTGCACCTCGATTCGAATTTTGGGTGTCAAATACTTGAAATCTAAAAAAAAAGAAAATTAAAAGACGCTAGTTAGTAAAGAAAGCATATAATACTGACTGAAAATATGAGAAAAAAGCATACCTCTCTCTTCATGAAGACCATAATAATTCCACCCTCTTGTTGTTTGACGATCTGGTGTATTTCTCCAAACGACACCAGTATTCCAACCTTCTATTGTATTTCTGATGGGCTCCGGGAAATCATAGCCAACATCAATGATCCAGCCTATTTGATTTGACGTACCAGAGACAAAAGTCTGGGATCTGCTAGGCTCTTTTGTGTTTTCATTCGCGCTGGAATCAATAAAATGGCCGCTAGAATCACCAGAATCATTACTGTTTATACTATTGGCTGGAAAGAAAAATCGGCATCCCAAAACCGAGTAAGTTCCCGCGCCACCAATAATATCATAAACAGGAGGCTTTGAAGACATTTCTCCGTAGTGGATTTCGTCTATGATGAACATGCCCATGGTCGTGAACAAAAGGCGGTCATTTTTGGGGGTTGCTGAGCCACGTTGGTCTTGACGATTTTGAAGTGTACATGATGAGATCTCAAATTCCTTTCCAACGACTGTATGAGTCTGTATAGGTTTAGTAATAGAATGATTAATAGATTGTAAAGGATTGTCGACAACTTTTGGAGTTTCAATAGCTGACATTTCACTGTTTGCCATTACAATTAGATGTTGGATTCTGTTTTTGCTCTTTTTTTGTTTTTTGTTTTTTTTTGGTTCTTTTGCAATGAGAATTCGATGGTGAAAAGTTTATTGAGCTTTTTTTTTTTTGTTCAACGAGGTAGTACGTATAATTTAAATGTTTGAAAGTAAAATGAAAAAAGTACTGGTTACTGGTTGACAGTCAAGTTTTCAAAACTAAAAAAGATATATAGTATTCTAACGTAGTCAGTGTGTCTGTTCTGTTGAACCGTGAACGCTCAACTATTAGCATTCAAAAAATGAAAACTCAAGCAAAAAAAAAAAAAAAATTATAAGTAATGGCAGGAAACTTAACAAGATGAAACTGATGTTTTTATTTTAAAAGGATATTTTTTTATTTTGAAAGGAAAAAGGATAAAAGGGAACATTGAGGTTATAAAGAGTAGCATGTAATTGCTAACAGTGTAAACTGGTTGCATTTATGACGCAATAGCCCACTATCGTGTATTTAAGCAGTGTTTGTGATTAACAGTCACATTAAACTCAGATTTAGTTTTGGGTTATAAAATACGTTAAACTATATTAGGAAAGTAGTAAGTTTGTGTTAGACCTATTGGTGATGCTACTCTTGGTAAATGAATTGAGTAAAGTGGTTTCTAATAAGGTTTCAAGGTATTATTCATGAGTGGCCTTAAGCAACGTCATACAATGTAACCTTGTTAAGCGAGACAAGTTCTAACACAAGGCCGTTGAAATTGACTTTCACGCTTCCTCATCTAATAAACTCCTTATGTTGATTGATAAGAAGGGTTAGCGCGAATGACTATAGGAATATACATAGAGGTGATTGAATGTGTTTCACCTTACCCAGTTGTAGATTAAGTTCTTTTAGATAACTATTTGAGAAATTTAATTCCGATTATTACGGAGGGGGTGGACTTAATATTGAAAACGAATAACAGTATACAATTTTGCAACACACTATCACTCAACACCGTTTGTAGAGGAATCCTAAATGAAAGCCCCTAATGAAAATCAATTCTAGAATAAAATTGCACTATCCTACAATTCATCCATATTTCTACCAAAAATCATACTGTTTGAGCTTTTGATATGATGCTATGCTCTTATTGGCTGGTTGAGATTGAATGCCTTACAATATAGTTTGAATGAAATTATTTCAAACTCCAACATACAACTGTAATGCTTTTAAACGTGAGTTTCAAGATTAAGCCCATGCTATATATCGAATATCAACCCTATCAATACCCAATCTCGATATGCACAATAACTCTTAGTGTCATATATTAGCCAATACCCTTGAGACTTACCCTGCTGTTACAACATCTGTAACACAACTGTAATAGTGGCCGAGTTGCCACTTGATGTGTGATCTGTCCTCTCCTCCAATCCTGCAATCTACAACCAAGGCTTTTTTTCACATTCTCTCATCAAACTAGTTTTACCCTGTTTTGATAATAACGGGCCTGATTTGACCCTCTCATATTCCTTATTGCTAGCATTTCTGGTGTTTTCTTCGGTCTCCTAGCTCTTCCCGTGTCTATTGGTTTCCCAGCATATCTTTTGCCTGCCAAAAACCCACCCGATCTATTACTCTGTTTTCAAAGTAGTTTGATATTAGTACTGGATCAATAGATACCGTGACTCAATTCTCAAATATACCCTGCTCGACTATTTCTTAGTCCGTAATACCTACTTTCTGAACGTTTCGACTACACAATCTACTTCATAACTTTTATACCTTGAATTTCGGTCTTTTACAGTTATTTTTCTTTTAATCTTTTTGTTACAAATATCCATTTTTTTGCAACAATAAAAAACTTTTTGGTTCAATATTACCCCTTTTTTTCTAAATATATACAATACCTCTGTTCTCATATAATGACTACCACTGTTCCTGCTGTCTACGCTTTCCCTGAGCTTTCTGGTGTTGCTTCTGCTGTTGCAGACCATGTCATTGCTGCTCAAAATGCTGCTTTAGCCCCCACAAAATCGCATGCTAAATCTACTGCTCTTCCTATTCAGAATCGTCGTTTCAAGATTGGTCTTTCTGGTGGTTCCCTTATCTCTGTTTTAGAAGAGGGCCTTCTTCAGCGACCTGATGTTCGATGGGATAAATGGTAAGTTTTGATGGTGAATTATATTGAAACGATGAAATCAATATTAATATGAATATTAATGTTGGTAATAATAAACATTCTTACTAACCATATTTTTAGGGACGTCTACTTTGCTGATGAACGTCTTGTTCCTTTTGATTCCCCTGAATCAAATTTCGGATTGGCTAAACGTAAACTTTTTGACAAACTTCCTGCCGAGGGACCTCACCCACAGGTCTTTCACGTTAACGAAAAACTTATTGATAACCCACAAGAAGCTGCTGATGACTATGAAAAAGTATTAATTAAAGGATTTGCAAATAAAGACAGCGTCAAGCTTCCTATGTTTGATCTCTTACTACTTGGATGTGCTCCCGACGGTCACGTTTGCTCTTTATTCCCATCTCATCCATTACTCCGTGAAGAATACGCCTGGGTTGCCCCTGTTGAAGATGCTCCTAAGCCTCCACCAAAACGTATTACTTTAACTTTGCCTGTCATTACCCACTCTCACCGCGTTACTTTTGTTGTTGAAGGCTCTACCAAGGCCCCAGTTATCAAGACTATTATGGAGCGACCAGAAAAGGGATTACCTTCTTCACTGGTAAACGAGGCTGCCGCCGGTAAAGTCTCATGGTTTGTTGATGATGATGCTCTTACTGGTGTCTATGTCACAAAAAAGGCCTATAAGATTCAAGTTCCTGTTGGAAGTGATGCTGCCGCTGCTGCTGCATCTACCGCAACTAGTGCTGCAACCAGTGCTGCTCCTAGCGAAGCAGCCTCTAAAGTCAATTCACCTGTCACATCCCAAGTTGATGTCAAACAAGAGGCTCAAAATCCTGCTGCTGCCGCTACCACCAATCTCGCAAATACTAATGGAGAAACCAAAAAGGCAACTGAAGAAAAAGAAGTTACTATAGATCCAAAAGCAACAGAGCTTGGTCACGATTAAGAAATTTTCGAGCCTTCTTTTGAGGTGAAAGAAAAAAAGAACTTGATTGTTCTTGAGTCATGAATAATATATATACTACATTTTTTTAATTTGTATCTTTGAATTTAAATTTTATTTTTCTTAAATATTATAATTATTATTATATATATATGAAATTTTTTTGCAAAAAAAGAAAAAATCCCAAAGTTAAATTTCATACTGAGAATATTTAGAGATGAAAATTGATCAATTGAATCATTGGTTTATTGAAGAGGTTCATAAGAACTTGAAAGTCTGTTGAGATGTAAGTAAACATCAGTGCCATATCCTTCCATGGAAATCAATTTCAAATCACCACCAAAGTACCGGGCATACGATCGTGAAATTGGCAAGCCATAGCCATACCCAGCCATAGGCGCTTTGAAATCTGACTTGTTAAAGTCTGGCTCTATTAACGGCGTGGCTTGGACAGTGGTATACATATATGTCCAAACATGCGGAACCTCAGACCGCGGAATACCACCACCTTCGTCGCTAATCTTAATAGTGATATCTTCATTTCCTTTTGCTACAATGATCTTGACTGGAGGGTATAGGTCAGGATCCGTGTTGATGCCGTGCTTTTCGACAACGGCTCTTAAACTGTTTTTGATAGTCTCAAACAGCATATGATTCAAATGGCCAGGAACATACATAAACGTGAGATCTGAGGGGCAAACAATGTCAACGCGTGGAGCTTCATACAATCCATACCACTCTTCACAAATAAAACGGGCATTGTCAGCAGCCACCTGCGCCATATCACGGATAGGCACACTGGTGCAGATAATGCCGACATAATCTTCACGAAGAGGTTCCTCATTGAGTGCAATATGTTGGCCGATGAGCATACGGATTCCGATACGGGACATGTAAAAGCGATCTAAAAATGCTTGGATTTTATCATTTCTGATGGATGCATGGTTTTTCAGAAAGTTTGTGTTTCCAAAATTTGAATTATTACGGTGGCTGAGTGGATGTGAAGAAGAAGAAGACCTTGATGGAACTTCAGTGAGTTTAAGGATATTTGAAATTTCTTCATGTGGCTCTTTGACATTAGAAAATGGAGACTCTTTCCATTCCAAAATACCTTTTGCGACTGTTGTGACAACAGGATCGTGTCTTCTCTTGATTTTCCGTAAAGTTTGTGTAAGCAAGTTATTGTATTCATAGATTTCAGGTGGCCAAATAACGTCTTGTTCAACATTAGCATAGTACCGCTTATTATTGATGGGACTTTTTTGAATGCCTTGCGTTGTGAAATGCCACGATTCTAGCGATGGGTTTTCAACGTTGTCAGATAAAAATGAATTCTCAGCAGCCTCTGACTGAATGGCAACATCTTCTCTGTCAATGCCTAGATATCTACTTTGAGGATCATCTTGATTAGAGCTTTGATTGTTTTCAGTGCTAAGTATTTGAGGGTGAGGTGGGGGTATATTAGGCTTAAACAGCTTTTGCTTTATATCCGGGTCAAGTTTTGGAACTGGCAGGTCTGTGAGTTCCTGGAAAGATTGAGCATACCAGTCTCTTACTCTTATTATTGAGGGCATATTAGACAGTCCATGAGGCAGTGATTCTAAATCCCGAACTCGGTGGGCTAGACGAATGGGTAGTTCCTCGGCAACAAACTGTGATGCGCGAAACAGGTTTCCAGCAGAAGACCTGCCTCCAAATTGAACCATTTGTCGTAAACTGACTCCTGTTGCTGGAAAACTTGCATAGCTGCAGACTTTCTTGTGAAGTTCTTCAGTCAATTTCCATTTAGACATTGTGAATATAAAACAATATTGAAAAAAAGTAGTGAGTCTAAAAATCTACTGTCTAAGAATGTGTATATGTTTATAATGCTGTGATTTGAATATATCAACACAATATTCAAAAAAAATCAAAGAAATCTGTTCAGTCTAACTTAAACAAACAAGTCAAGACAAGATATTTGGGTATTGATTAGAATTGAATATTTGTGGTTGATGACAGAAAATGGTGTAAGTGGGAAAACGATAACTAAGGAAAAATAAAAAAAGGTTGAAATTTTGCTGTCTGTGACAGATACTGGAATATACATACATTCGTGCACATATGTTAGCCCCCACAGTATGAATTAAGTCATCATGATAAAGTCAATACTAGGAAACGGTTTTTATTTGTATTTTTTTGGTCTCTTCGGTAAATGGAACTAGTTACAGATTAATTAACCATTACATGTTTGTTATTGTCAAGTAATAATTGAGGCCAGTTAGGATATTTGTATTTGTCAGCCTTCAATTACACGGTTTACTTATTCCTTTCAACCTACACCTTGGAGTCAATGAACATTTTGGATTCACCTTGGAGCAAAGGTTCACGAAAACATATGTTTTTTCATATCACGATATTCTTTCAAAACTAAACAAAAAAAAAGATTTATCAACTAACGATAAACAAAATATCCCGAAGTTTCGGGGAAAGCTGGCTTCGATATTGGTGGTTAGTAATTGATTATGTAATTGTTGTTTTGAAAAGAGCTTTGAACACAAAATACAAATTGTCAATTGCTCATATTCACAAATATGCACTATCTAACTGGCTTTGTAAATCTGTTGTTATTTTTTGTATTCAGCATAGCACGGCTTAGTCTTTAATAAAGTCTTGATTTTAAATATCAGTCCATTTTTAAAAAACAAATAATATTGACAAACCTACAATTTCGTTCCAGACTAGCCTAGTTTCAAGGTTTCATCAGCTTAGACAGAAAACGGTTTGGGTTTGGGGTTGTGTTTGACAATGGTTGATTGTTTTTTTTTCTCCTTTTTTTATTTTAAATGATGGTTTCAAATATTTGGTTTAGAAGGTAGAAGAAAAAATTTGTAATTGAGTTAAACAAGTGTTCATTGGTTAAAAAACGTTGGTTTTTGACAATTGTAAACGATAAAAATTATTTCCCTAAAAACCACATAACTAGCTATGAGTTCGGTTGTTTAGAATTTTTAATATATCTTAAATGCTATTAATAAACTCGGTTAAGTTTTGTTTTTTTTTTCACATATTATATTAAACTAGCATCTTATATACTAAATAATTGACTTCAAATAAATGCATTTGATAAATAAAAAGTGTCTGTAGACTTTTTCTTTGAAGTTATAATAAATAAATGGTCAGATTGATTCCAGCAACAAGGCCATCCGCTTAGTTGCAGAGGAACTTGATGGGATGCTTGTGTTGGTGGTGGTGGTGGTCACCGCAGTAGATATAGTGGTGTCCGTGCTCATCAGGGCAAGCGTAGATGGGAAGGCCGTAAGGAACAATGTTCTTGTCCTGAACGTACCAGCCGATAGAAGCAGTGATTTCCTTCTGGACAAAGAGTCTACCGTCCTTGTCAAAGTTAACACAACCATAACCAGTAGGAGCGAAGGGGTTATGGGCGAAAAGGTTGCCGTTGATGACTGTACCCTGGAAAGCAACGGAACCACCGATGGTGTTTCCGTAGATAAGGCGGCCAGCAGGAGTAAGGAAAATACCAGCGTTGATGCCAATGGAGATACCACCAACGTTACCGTTGCAAGAGTCGCAGCAACCGTTAATGCCGAAAAGGTGGGTGTTAAGACCGAGAAGAGCAGAAAGGAAGTGAGCTTCAGGGTTGGCTTCAGCCTCGGCAACAGGAGCAGCTTCAGCTTCAGCGACAGGAGCAGCAAGACCAGCAGCTGCGAGAATAGAAAGAAGTGCGAAAGACAATTTCATTTTTACAAAGTTGGTGGCGGATTAGGCTTTTGAGTAAGAGAGTATGTGTTGAAAGAGAATGTGATTCAAGTAGTTGATGATGATGAAAAAAAGAATCTGAACTAGGTGGGAATTCAAACTTATTATATACTTTTCAAAATTATAGTTTGAAAATACTGCTTTGTATTTTTTCATGGTCAAGATACATATTTAGCAAACTAGCCTACGTGAACATGGCGGTTTCTTTTTTTTAATCCCATGTGTATGACTTCAGTCCCCCTGATTTTCGATGTTATTTTCATTTAATTTCCAGCGCGAATATCCAATTAACTTAACTGCGTGGAGCTTCTAGTACGGCGTTTTTTTGTTTTTTCTGGAAGCATTTTGCTGTTTCAAATTTTTGTTCATTAAATTTTAGCCAGCATATTTTTGACTATGATAACGCGGAGTCATTTGGAGTAATCCTTTTCATAAAATAGCAACTCTGAAATAAAACCGATATAGCTAGCGACTACTATTTTGTTGTTATTTTATGCTGTTGCTTCAAATGGAAATAGCGGTGTGGATCCTCGTTTGTTAGGATATTCAAGTCAGCAACTCAATTACAAAATTTTAATATGGCTACTTATTCGTGTCAATTGAACTGAAGGTTTCTTTATTTTCGTATTATTGATTAATCCAAGATCACTAAATTAGAAGTGGAAATATATGTCAGGTTACTCTAGTCTCAATGAGCTGTATCGATATAATATCAATGAGTTTTGTTCACATTTAACTTTATTGCAAAAAATTCCAGATGTACACAAGGTATTTTTGTTTTCCGTTTTTGTTTCTAAAGCACATCCTATGAATCAGTATACGTAGGCAATGAGCAAAAGTCTCCTGAATCGTCAGGTATAGTCAGAAATCAATATTTCAAGGTAGTTAGCGAAATTTTCAAAGTAATTGAACATCTCAATTTTAACGAGATTTCACTCTCTATATAAGCCCATCATTATCAATCTTCGAGAGGCTCCTTTTTCTTTTAATCAAAAAAATCATGACTAATGTTTTTAGGACAAAACTTGGCATCAACGGGCTTCTACCTTAGTTAGGCAGGTCAGAACTGTTACGATGTACAACAATCATGAGTTGAACCCTTATTGGCTTGGGATAAGGCACTGTGTACCTTGGTAATTCAATGAAACGCTAAGATGGTCTTGTCTTTTTACAATATTTCTTTTTGAACTCTTCAATGTTTACAAATTTGAATGAAAAAAGCAAATGATAGATGGGGGTCAACAGAAATCATAGAAATACTCTATAGCATCTTTCAACTTAAAAGCTATTTTTAACATTTAGTGAGCAACATTAAATTGTACAATTCCAAAAGAGCTGTTTCGTTACGATTGAACATTTGATACATAGTGGATGGTAGTCAATTGGCCGTGTGTTAGGGTGTTGAATTAGCTCCCGTATTTATCACAGGTTTTCACAGGTTTGAATTATCATTGGACAACTCCCATCTATTGACTGATTTTAACGTACAACAAAAAAGTCAAGAAATCCAAAGACGAGGGACTTGTGCCGTGATTCTGCTGGGCTCTTAGGATGATCTCTTGGAGGTTTTTGTTGAGAAAAATATGGATCGCAGTCGTTGAAACAAGTTGGGCTATCAAATGGTTCCTACTGCATAATTACCCAATTGAGGGACTCAAGGCGACTTTTATGTCGTAAAAAAGCTTAGACCTATTTTGCACAAAAAGTATTGTTTGATATTTATGTAGTTGTATTGAACAGAAGTTACACGCTTTTCAGTTAGGAAATTTGGTGTGGTTTAGATACAAACAGTTTCCAAACAACGGAGTTTATTTTCAAGTTTCTGAGAGACAAAAGCCTTTTTGAATAAGTTATAGTAAAGAGCCGGACTTCGGTTTATGTTTTGGATGTATAAGTCAGCCTACTTGCTTGAAAATTTTTAAATTTTTAGTTTTTATTAGGCGTGAATTTAAATGTAAAATAAAGTATAAAAAATTGACTTGTACATGTTGAGTTGTTTTACTGGAAACACCAAACAAGAGGTAAGGCTCAATTTTTACGTGAAATTTATATATTGTATAAGGTTCAAGTATCAATGGAAACTCTATGTGGGGAAATAGATAGAAAAACACATTTGCGAATGGAAATTGATAGAAAGTTGACAATAAAGGTAACTATTTTATTGAGGAAGGGATTGTGCTTTAACAATACAGAAAAACAACGCACAGATCAAACAATTGTTTGGAAATAAAGTCACATTAAAATCAAAAGTTCAAATAGGTCAAGTGTTGACCTGTTTGTGGGAAAGAGAAAGTCCGGAAGATAAAAATAGCTCTTTTGTTTTCATAAAATTGTTCCAACCAAAAGATCATCAAATGCCAATTTTTGTTTTGAAATTTTAGCTTCAATCTACACGAAGCCAAGTTTGTATTGGCAATGGGTTAAGTTGCATATCAAAAGGCCAATTTTTTTTTCCAACTATTGGGTTCGGGTATCTGGTGATATTGTTGTTATTGTTCTGTTTTTTCAAATATACGTTGTAGTTCAAAAAAAACTTGAAGAAAATTTCGCATCCTGGTCAAAGCACGATATATTGAGTTAAAATCAAGGTCTAAATGCTTCATTTATATGTAGTCAACCTTGCAATGCATCGATGCCTAATTTGTATCTTTAATGAGTAACGAAAACACATTTAAACTTATTTTCAATTTAGTTTTTTTCTGCTTTTTGATTGGCTAAATATACGTTTGAGTACCCGATGTTGCTCTTACCCTAGTATTAATTCCAAACTATTTCTTGGTAAGACTTGTCCCCCAGAAACAAAATAATTAGTCCCAGAAGCCATATCTTTTTAAGGCACTAGGCAAACTTGGTTTCCAAAAGCCAAAACATTTTTCCTGCACAGGAACCACCCAAAATAAAATCAGTCCGTAAAAGAAGAAACGAGCATACTAACCATGCAAATCCATTGGATTAGCTTGTCTTAGCTTTTGCTTCAGAATTTCTTGGCATTTTTGTAAACTTGGTAGTACTATTGAAAACTCACCATTTGGTTTAAGATACTGTGAAATTGTTATTTTCAAAGAAATGTTGTGAAATACTAGTATTATGAACAGTCTAGAGCATTTCGTTTCATTTATGAATTTGGGTATAAAAAGAAGTTGAAGTCTTCTCTCAACTGACTTTTTTTTCTCCATCAAACAATCTCTCTCACTCTCTAGTCTTTCCTTTACAGATTCCAACTAGCTCACTCCTTACCAAACAATCAATAATGAAGTACTCTGCTCTTGTCCTTTCTCTCTTCGCAGCTGCTGGTCTCGCTGCTCCCGTTGCTGAAGCTGAGGCTGCTCCCGCTGCCGTTGCTGAGGCCAATGCTGACCCTGAAGCCTGCTTCCTTACTGCCCTTCTCGGTCTTGGTACTCACCTTTTCGGTCTTAACGGTTGCTGTGATTCTTGCAGGGGTGAATATGCTGGTGTCACTCTTGGTGCCACTGCCAACATTTTCCTTACTCCCGGTGGTAACCTTATCTACGGCAACACCATTGACGGTTCCGTTCCTTTCAAGGGTACCATCATTAACGGTAACCTTTACGCCAACACTCCTTTCATTGGCAATGGTCTTGGTGCTGTTAACTACAACGATGACGGCAGACTTATTGTTGGTGCTAACGTTGGTGCTTCTTTGGGCTGGTACCGTAGAAACAGAGACGTTTTCGCCTCTGTTAACGACATTTACGCTTTCCCCGATGACAACGGACACCACTACCTCTACTACGGTAAACACCACCACAACAACGGCAGAAAGCCTATCACCTTCAGATGGTACTAAATTGTCACTTAGGGTTTTTCTTAATTATTTAGCGCGTTATTTATCTACATATTCTAAAATATGTAACCTTTTATTTATTCTCAAAATAAGTTTGTAATATGACTTAAGTGTGTAGCGGCAGTTTATATACTGAATGTCTATATATAATTTTTAATATACTTTTTGCGCACAAAATGCTCTTTGAACAGTTTATTATACAAAGCTTTGGTTTTATCTAATTTAAGTTTAACGATTTACAAAAGAAGAAAAACTAGTTACATACCTAGGAGAAATGTATGTATTTGAATAAATAAATGTAAATGTAAATACAATGGCTTGTACTACATCAAAGTTGCTCGCCCTCCAATTTCTGTACTGTTTTCGCCATTAGGCATATCACCGCTTCGTCCGCTAACAAACTGTTGATAAATTCGCTGATATTTTAATCTCTCATTGTGAGAAATCGAAGGTTGTGTATCTTCTAATGATTTAGCAACATGGTGAGGCTTTATCACGGCCTGTATACTAGTACCATTTTCAGGTTTAGATTCAGCACCATCAATAAGAGAATCTGCGAAAGCGTCAGAAGACTTTAAAGACTTGCTTTCTGCAAACGCTTCAATCTTTCTTTTGACTCGTTGTTTTTCAACAATCAAGTTTCTGGATGTCGTAACACTGGATGGAGCAATTTCCTTGGTAGCTGATTCAGGGCCTTCAACTTGGAAAAAATCAGTGTCGTCATTGTCTTTGTCAGCTTCATCATCCTTGACAGAAGCATCATCTGAAATATCAACAATATCGTGAATAGCTTCTAAATATGCGTTGTACAAAACAGCTTGAAGATCAGCTCCAGAGTATCCTTCTGTTTTCTCAGCAATGTCATTCAAACTGATTTGATCACTGATCACCATATTTCCAGCAAGTTTGAGTGCGTTCAAAATATCTATACGGTCTTCTAGATCAGGCATATCACACAGAATTGACTTATCCAAACGGCCAGGTCTTAGTAGTGCAGAGTCGATCAAATCCGGTCGTGATGTGGCTGCAAGCACATATACGCCGTCTAGACCTTCGGCACCATCCATCTGAGTAAGCATTTGGTTAACTACACGATCAGTTACACCTGTAGAATCATGGCCACGTTTAGGGGCAATGGAATCGAACTCATCAAAAAACAAAATGCAAGGTTTTGCTGCCTGCGCACGTTCAAACAAGTCTCTAACTGACTGTTCACTTGCACCAATGTACTTGTTTAGAATTTCAGGGCCTTTCACTGAAATGAAGTTGAGACCCGACTGTGATGCAACTGCAGAATTCAGCAAGGTCTTACCACAACCTGGGTATCCGTACAACAAAAGGCCACTTCTCAGACGCAAAGGGCTTTTTGAAAAAATAGGGGCGTATCTTGTGGGCCACTCTAACGTTTCAAGCAAAATACGTTTCGTTTCTCTGAGTCCGCCGATTTCGGACCAAGAAACGCTACTTTTTTGAAGTTTGACGCCACGCAAACTAGCAGGAACAAATCCGGCTAATGCGTTTTCAAAATCCACTTGCGTAGTAGTGCTTAGTTGAGCCTTGGAATTGTTTATGAGGTTGAGGTTATTGGTATGTCGAATGATTGTTTGAAGCTTGGATCGTTCGCACAAAGTCCACAAGTCGCCGGGCTGATAACCTTCCGTCAAGCCAGCGATCTCCAACATATCCAGCTCATCATCTTTTTTCATTGAAAGAGAGCGAACAGCTTCTTCCAAAATTGCCCTTCTTACTTCTTTATCAGGCGATTTTAAATGCACAGTATTATCAAACATGTGTGACGTAAGCAAATGGGAGTGAACTGCTTCTTGGGACTGTGCAGAAGCTAATACACAAACAGATTGCTGTGACATTATAGACTGAGTGATTTGTTGAAAAATTTCCGAAAGCTGTCTAGACCTGGACGAATCAGCATGTTCAACCTCTGCAGGTATCAGTTTATCAATGTCATCAAGAACAACAACGCTTGGAGCATACCAAGAAGCAGTCAAAAGAGCGCGAGTCAAGAGTTCTTTTATGCTTCCTACTGGGTCTTCTGCTTTGGCACCGCAAGAAATAAAAACATGATGAACAGAGTCTTTGTATAGACCCTGGCAAATATTTCTGAGTACTGCTGTTTTTCCAGAACCACGAGATCCATATACAAGCATACCATCGGAAAAACCAGACCGTATCAATTCGTTGATTTCATCAAGACTTTTATCAATTCCTACAACTCTTCTGGTATTATTGGGTATCTCTGAGTCGGATGACTTAAACGTGCTTAAAATAGTTGAAAGAGCTCGACCCACAGCACTTTCTGGACAAATAAGATTTGACCCTATTTCTATTTTTAAAGACTCTTCCTTGTTTTTGATACTTGTGAGCATCCATCCCTCAGCAGACTTTAACTGAAGTACACTACCATATGGCAAGACGTTAGGAATGGGTGGTAGTCGCATATTTCCGGTTAGAGGACCTTGTATAATTTGGGAATCTTGAAATAAAAACTTTTTGATTGCTTCTAATTTGTTTTTCTTTTCAGTCTCTAGTAGTTTAGCCACTTGCCCTGACTGAGCCAATGCATTCATTTTCGGACCCATTTTGAGAGCCGATGGTATATTTGATTTTTTGCGTGGCGATGATTTTGTAACAAAAGGTCTAATGATAATTGTAGATGGCGGATTTACCAATGGTTTCAAGGCAGGTTCAATTCTAACAATATTTCCAACAGATTCTGATACTCCTAAAGCAATGCTTAAAGCATGTGATAAACCAACGTGATCTTCCAAGCCTGTGCCAAGAGGAAAAGCATTTATTTTAGCAACTATCTTCCTTGAGACATGAACAACCTCGCCAGAATCATCATCGCTAGGTAATGCATCTAGAAAAGAAGAATCTTCTTGGGAATTTGATCCATCATTTTGGCTTGAACCATTAGACAATCCATTTGTAGAGTCACCTACACTTTTTTGAATAGAACTAGCTTGAACTATTGAAACTGCAGCGTATTTAGCATTGTTAAAAGGTATTAAAACGTCAGGCATGACAAATATTTGGTAGTCTGTTGAGGTATTCACTTCTGTAGGAATTGAATCAATTGGATGAGGTAAAGAAAGGCCTCTTAGCAAAACAAAAGAGCCTGCAGCCTCTCGACGACGTCTAGTACTACTAGCAGCTGTAGAACGACTATTTCCAGCTGATTTACCCTTTGATGAGCTTTGTGGCTTCTTGCGAGTTTTAGGTGCAATAACTAGCTCGGACTCAATCGATAGTTTTGCAAAGTCATAACCGCTTGAAGGCGAAATCGGAGGTTCAATCTTTAAAACTGTGAGATGGGCAATAGTAGTTGCTGAAGGGAATACGACAATTGGTTGTTTGAGAGACACTGCTCGGACTTGGTTAAGCATGCGGGACTCAAGATACTGAGCATGAAGCTCAATAATTTCCCAATCTGAAGATGTTTGTGGCTCTAGATAAACTGTATGTGCTATTGGAGCAGAAGATAATTCAGATACAGTATGAACTTTGATAGAGACTGAAGTCTTAGATTCAAGGCCTAGAGATTGAGCAAAACTGGGGTCAATTTCTAGCGTATTGGTTCCAGTATAGTCAGCGGCTGTTGACATACCACTCCAGCCGACATATGCTTGTTTTTTGGACTTAGACACTCTACCAGCAGACCATGAGAGTTCTAATACTACATTTTGAACACTCTGATATGATAAGCTCTATGAGTTAGAATCAATTAACTAAGAATTGTGGGGTAGGCGAATAGATTGATATGAATATAAGTAGCCGAAAGGTCAAAATCACATACAATATTTGAGCTATAAAGCAGATTGGCCAGACTTGGGGGAAGGTTGATAAGATCAGACCTCAATGACGAGAACGATACAACCGCATTATGTGTAGCCATTGTGTTTTACTGATAAGGTTGAGTATAATTGGTTAAAAAAGGCTGGGTAGATGGAATTGTCAAGATAAATATACGATAATTAAGTCACGTGCAACATAGAAACTTGTTATTATGTAATACACGGCTGAATCACAGCCGGATCGCAGCTATCATAAATTCCCCCTCCTTAATATTTAGGTCTTCAACTCAACGTTGTTCTTTGTCTCTGTATATGTGTGTGTATTTTGCACCATAGGTAATAATGTTTGATTTGGCAGCTTTTTCAAAGCTATTAGGCTGGTCTTATGTTATTTGTTGGGTATGTACTCGTTTATACTGTTACTCTGTTAGAACAAACTAGCGATCATGATCCATAGTGGATAATTTTTCAGCACCATTAATACCACGGAAATCAACGTCAAAAAGCAGTTGAAATAGTGAAATTTCTTTTCAGACTTGATCAAACCGAAAATGGATCTAGCTACGTGGTTATTTTGTTTGATCCAGCACTTTTGAGTATTTTTCAGCGATCCTAGATAGATCCTTTAACTAGAACCAGGTGTATAATTCGATCAGAAACATGTGAAATTGATATACTTGTCATTTTTACTTCATTTCTTACAGACACATAACCAGTTACAACAAAACTCTAACACAATTCGATTATTTCAATAGGGCCTTGCATCATATCCTCCAATCCTGCTAAATCTTAGCTTACGATCAGTTGAGGGGATTTCACTCGACTTTTTATACATTAATATTGTTGGGTACATATGTTATACCACTAGTATATGCATGCTTTTCTTCAATATGGCAGTTCGTGAGGAGTATGCTGTAAAACATACACCTAAACTAACAGCAAATGGAGAGCCACATCCACCAAATTACCCTTTAATTCAGATCAACGATGTCGCATACACAGTTCATGGCTTGTTATGCGCGCTGGTCATTTACTCTCAAGTCCACTTCTTGAAGTTTAAAAGAAGCAAACACCAACATATTTCTAAATACACACAACTGCTTTTGGCAGGTGTATGCTCGCTCTGCTTAATTATGTGCATTACTGTTGTTTGTTTTCCTCATTCGACTACCCTTCATCTACTTGACGTTGCAGAAATTTTGGCATATGTAAAGGTTACTATGAGCACTGTGAAGAATATCCCCCAATTGCTATATAACCACAAAAGACGGTCAACCAAAGGCTGGGCCGTCAATGCTACAATTTTAGATTTTGCAGGAGCTGTTTTTTCAATTTCTCAACTGGTGCTAGATGCCTATCGTTCTCATCATATGGAAAACATTTTTGGAAATTCGTCAAAGTTATCGCTTGCTTTGGTCACAATCGCGTTCAATATCATGTTTTTAGTTCAACATTTTATTCTTTATCCTAATAGTGGATATCCAGACGTCATTCGGTTAGATGAACTTGGAGGAGGAGTTTATAGTAATAATGGTCGAGAGAGATCATTCAGTGCCAGCGTGATGAACGAAAAAATAACTAGAAATATGGGTGAATCACAAAGTAACAGTAATCATTCGCACTACCCTTAGAAATTGGTTCTTGAAAAGAGCAACCCTGTTACGGCCTGTTTTCATTGGTTATATGGACACTTCACTTAGCCGAAACCCCCTAAATAGGATTGAGTTTGCTGGAAACTTTATGTACTTGTGAATCAGCCACCAAAATTCAAATGGTAATTCCTCAAGTTTATTGGAACAACAACTGTTTCGACATGCTGTAATAATGGTCGGTACTAAATTTGATTAAGAAAGCTTTTGAAGCAAATATTTATGTTCGGTTTATTTGGAATGTTTTAATAATAACTTTTTTATTTATCGATTGATATAATCAATCCTCAATCAATCAATATATATATATATATATATATATATATATATTTTAGTAACAATAATCGCAATGTTAATTTTAACTAATACCCTACTCAAATTGTAAAACAGTAATTGATAAATTTTTATACATTGCTTAAATTTCTTGTTTTATTGTACAATTAATACACTAAAAACCTAAAAAACATCTATGCGAAACAAGTCGGATATTGATCTTTTGTCCAATCAATCAATCTAAATAAATTTAAAGCCTTGACATTAACGAATTTGCAAATGCGTCAGCACTGATTTCTCCTTCAAATCCTTCCTGTTTCAAAACTTCTTCCAACTTTTGCATTATCTGTTTACTATCAAGAGATGAAGCAGATCCTTCAGCCTCGTCATCCAAAGGACCAACCTTTTTAGCCCATTCCTTGAGCAAAGATTTCACTACCTCAGTGCCTTTTTGAATCTCTGACTTTTTGAATTTGGGTAATGTGGATTTGGTTGATTCGGTATTCTTTTCTTCAAAGTCTTCTAATTCAATAGCCTTGCGCTTAGCCATTCGTACAACTTTTTGAGGAAAATGCACAACTTCTGCAACGTGAATACCAAAAGATTGGTCTGAAACGCCGGGCTCAACTTTGTAAAGAAGTGCAATGCTAGGCGAGGAAAATGTGTCATCATCATTTATTTTATTATCACTCTTGTGTGAAGTCTCCATCGCGATATGAGTATCCACTTCACGAACATGTGCAACAACGTGCAAGTTTTTGACTGAGTTGGGGTATAAATCAGCAAGCTTTGTAAGTTCATGGAAATGTGTTGCAAACATACCAAAGCATTTGATTTCCTTGACAATATGCTCGGAGATTGCCCATGCAAGACCAAAGCCGTCATAGGTCGAGGTACCTCTTCCAAGCTCATCAATTACAATCAAAGAGTCTTTGGTTGCAGACTTCAAAATAGTAGCAGTTTCAAGCATTTCGGCCATAAAAGTAGAAACGCCTTTGAGTTGCGAGTCACCAGCTCCCACACGAGCAAGAATACTGTCTACAATAGTCAGCTCGCAGCCTTCCACAGAACATGGGATAAAAGATCCTGTTTGAGCCATGAGGGCAATGACACCAATCTGGCGAATATATGTACTCTTACCACCCATATTAGGACCTGTAACAAGCAAAAACTCGCTCTCACCGCGTATAAGATTGACATCATTAGGTATGAATCGCATTCCGTCTTGGTTTTCCAGACAAGGATGGCGAGCCTCTTTCAAAATAGTGCGGCCGCTGCCTTTAGGATGCATCTTTGGTCTAACGTACTGGGTAGGAGCATTGACAGCAGCTACAGCAAAGGCAACAATGACATCAAGGTGAGCAAGGGTATGACTGAGGTCTTCCAAAACCGGGGAATAAGTGGCAACAATTGTAATGACTTCTTTCACAAGCTCGGACTGAGTGCTGTTGTATTCCTTTTGAAGATCCTTGAATTCTGAAGAAAGTGATGTTAGGCCACGGGAAGTAAAATAGACACCATTCTTTTGTGTAGAAAGTTCGGTATAACCAGTGCTTGTTCGTAAACACTTGGCCTCAGTTCGTGTTAATCTAAAGGACCAGCCATGAATGTTGTGATTTTCAAGCTTGAGCTTCTTTTCTGGGTCCATGCCTAAATCATCACCAGCACGCAAATGTTCGTCAGACATCAACTCCTTCAATTCATCCAGTCTACCTCGGATCTCTTTCAATCTCTCATCATAATCAGGCTTGATGACGTATTCGTGGTTGTCTAAAGCATCCATGTCAACAGTTGTTTCAATAAGCTCTTGCAACTTTTCCAAATTGGTATATGCGTTTTTAATTTTAGATGTGTAAATTTCATCAATTATTTCTTTTGCAGGGCGTGAATCCTCTTCAGCTGTTAGCTCTTCGTCTTGATACTCCTCTAAGGCCATAATGAGTTCGGGAATTTTAATAACCATTTGGTAAATACGAACCGCGTCTTCTAAGGTTGCTGCACCACGCAAAAGCTTGCGCACCAATCGTGAAATATCAGGAACTGAACGCAAGGAATCTTCTTGAAGTGTTTGTCTAAGAATTCCGTTATCGACAAAAGCACCCACCAATGTGTGACGTTCACGAATTGCGTCTATGTCCATCAGAGGCTGTTTCAGCCACTGACCAAGCAACCGCGTACCAGCAGACGTTTTACACCAGTTGAGAAGACCAAATAGAGATGAAGATCGGGCAGCAGAATTTTGCGAAGAAGGGCCAGAACCAATAGATCCTTGACCAGGTGTAGGCATCAAATTAAGGGCTTTCATTGCAGATGAGTCTAATCTCATGTATTGGTCAAGATCATGTTGGACAATTGAAAACTGGCCAAAGATATCTGGTTGTGAAAGAAGCTCGAGGTACTTGACAAGCGCAGAAGTTGCAGACATGGCGCATTGAGATGAGAGTGCTGGAAGAGCAGTAATAGGAATAGAAGTTGGAGAAAGCAATTTTGACAAGTCTTGCTCAATATCTCTGGTATTAAAGTCAGAAGGTCTACGGAATGTGACAGCAACATCGCATTTTTCCAAAAGCCCAAGAACCTTGATCATATCATGAGCTTCTTGAGTTTGACCAATAGGTTGCTGATCTTGCGACTCTTTTCCAGGAATTACACATTCTTTGACACCAAGTTGAATCAAAACGGTCTCCAAGTTTGAAAATCGGTCATTATCAATAAATTCAAAAACTCCGATTTCGCGAGTAGTTGCGTCGACAAAACAAATTCCAACAACTCGGGCTGAAGCAGAAGTACCAGCTGAAGGGCCTGAACCTCCTGCACCGCCAAGAGTGGCACCAACAGCATCTACTTTTTTGGATTGGACCTTGAGAGCAATCACAACTGGGTTCTCGTCAATGACTGAATTTCCTAATAAGTCTTCAACTTCGCGAAGATTTCCTGGAGATGCCTGTTTCACGAGCACCCATGGATCATTGCCGCCAGATTTTCCATATGTAGAACTTGCAACAGACTTTGTGACATAGATCTCAATTTTAATGCCAAGATGGAGCAAAGCATCTTTTAAAAAGGGTTGTACAATTGTTGATTTCAGGAGCACGTAAGGAAGTCCCTTGTCGTAGTTTCCAAAAGGCTGTTTTCCTAAATACTTGATCACCGAACGTGTTCGGTACACATGGTCTGCAATGTAAATAGCATCGTCATAGTATACTCGGTATGCTGTGTAATCGTTTTCAGAAACCTCAAACAAACGAATGACGTCTGGTGTTGATTGATCATTAAGAAGTATGGGTCTATCAACAGTTTCGGTAGAGTTGGAAGAGGGTTCTGAGTTTATTGAAACATTATTTTTAGCAGACGTGATTTTGCTTCGTAATCGACGATAAAAAGCAAGGAATTCAATTTCGTCAGCTTTTAAACTTGACATGATGATTTTGGTTTTGTTGTTTGCGTGAGTTATGAGTTTATATAGATTAAGAAAAAAAAACGAGTGAGATTTTGAATATTATTGAAAAAAATAAATAAGAAAAAAACACGTTAGTGGCGAAAACGCGTAAATTAGGTTACGCGTTGTGATTGGTTGTAATGTGACTAGGAGATAGTTAACAGTGTTGTGCCAAAACTCAAAAGTAAACAAGGTCAACCTTAATTATATTTTAGCTATTAAAAACGGATGTTCTCCGTTTTTTTCTTATTTTGTTGAATAGTGAATATTGTTTTTGGTTGATTCGTATTAGATTATGATTTTAGATTTTATAGTATGGTTTTGGCCTAAGACTTGGAGGCTGGACAGTGAAGATCAGACAAGCTCGTTAAGCAATTGAAACAAGTGACTACATTCACCGAGTGCTTGCTTGCTAACTATGCTAGATTGTTGCGAGAATGTCATCAATAGATTTTTGAAATTTGTTTTTTAAGTCAACACAGGATTTACCTAAATCTCATTTCTACATGTTTACTATCATACGTGTTTCTTATTGAACAAAACTGGGTGCTGAAAGCCAGCGCTATGAATATATTTCTGGAATCCAACTATACATCTGTCAAATGAATTCAATGATTAAAAAATAAAACAGAAAATACAAACCTCTAATTTACAGAATTAACAAATTTGTATGCAAGCTTCACAAAGAAGCCAGAGCCAAACTGTTTATTGTCATTTTGTGTCAAATACTGGCTTGCAAACAACAAAGTTCTGACTACTGAATATACCGGAGGACCATACTCAACAACATCAACAGCGGTGTTGTCGGTCTTTGGTTTGAACAGAGTTTCCAAAACGTAGTTCCAGTTACCATAGTCATTGTCATTTGAGAAATTTATAGATTTCGAGGACGAGAGACTGGTCTCAATTGCTTGCACTGTGTCAAGTTTAGGTTTAGACTGAGAAACATAAGTCATCAAAATCAAGACCCAGAAATTTCGAAGAAGCAAAGGAATATATTCTTTGGGGACAATAACGTTTTTGGGTGCAATTGATTTAGTTGGATCAGACTTAGGGGTGTGATCAGAAGCCAAAAGAATGATTTCAATGACTTCTTGAAAGCATGTCAGCAAGTTAAGAAACAGGGGGTTAAATGGGCCAGTTGTGGAGCTGACCAGTATCAATAGGGTAGTTAAAATATCATTTAATGTATCATCAACATTTTTCAAGGAAACATCAAGTGCGGAAACGTACTGTTCCAAGACCTTTTCGTGGGTTTTTGAGAATTCAGAAAGAGCATTTGAAAAGCTGTCTGGATTAGAAAAGTCCAAATTGACAGTTGGTATTTTTGTATCATTTCTAATGGCTGCCAGTATATCAATCGGAGACATAAATATCGTTTTATGCGATGGAGGCAAAGGATATGTGCTAAGCAGCTTGCCAAACTGGTCATTATTGTATTCAGAAGCCATCAACACCAAAGCCTCCGCAGCAAGTTCCCAATTGTCTGTTTCTGTTGCAAAGCCCAAGTGAGTGAATCCATATCCAAAGCCATCAGCTGAAAACACACCATCCAGCAAACGATATACAGGGTCGTTAGGATTTCTGTTCTTAACGCTTTCCTCGTCCTCTTCTTCTCGATCAGCATCATCTGAAAGTGAATCCACCAAGAAATGCTTGATTGAGTGTTTCCACTCCAATGCCATACTTCTATCTTGAATCTGTTCCCTAAAAAAGTCGTAGTAACCATGAACATATTTTCTATCATTGAGGAAATCAGACCAGTCAACGAGTGTCACCTCTTGTGGAGAGTCGTTTTCCCATTCCTCTAAACCTCGCTCGTTATTGTCGTCAGTAGATACATCAGCCGTAGTAGTCAATCGCTCATAAATCGCATAGAGATTTGAAGCAGAGGCTCCTAAGTAGTATGCAGATATAAGCGCCTGAGCAACATTATTATGGAATCGTCGATAATTCTTCAACAATTGTAGTTGATCAGCCTGGGTATGTGGGGTCTGGGAGTATTTGGCTTTGAATGCCAATGAAGGTGCTGATTGTAAAACGCAGTAACTATTGTGGTTAGATAATAAAAGTTGAGTGAGCTTCTTGTGACTTTCAGTTGATCCAGCTTGGTTCCTAGTAGTGTTTTCATAACCTTTAGCAGCCTTGGGTCTTTTGAATCCAAGCCCATCAATCTCAAAGTGAGGACTTTCAGGTTCGAGTAAAGAGAATACACCACCCATTTCAAATCAATGCAAAAAGTATATTCAGTCAATGAATTGAGTCTTTGTTTATTTTTATTTTTATTTATTTTTCTCCCAAAATAGAAAAGATACAAATCGAGTAACTGACGAAATAAAGAAAGTATAATTGATTTTGAGAAATCAACTGACTTTAGTTGGGACGGAACACAGATGTTAAACAGACTGCACGGCTTACTCGATTGAAAGATGTTGGGACAGTTGTCATAGCACAATATGTAATATCTTTCGTGTAATTTATGAGAGCTATTTACCAAAAACGCATTTTTGCTTGCTTGTTTTTTCAAGTTACTGGTAAAAGTCTCACAGGGGAGAAAAAGTTTTAGTATTTGGGTTCCTTCAAAAACTTGACGAAGATGCGATTAGAACAAACAAAGTTTATTAATACTTTATGAGTCTTTTCTTTTCACTCATGATACCACACTTGTGCTTTTCTTTAAATACAAGAGATTTATACCCAAACTAATGATACCCAACTCTGAAAATAATAATATGTATTCCAGGCTAACTGTAAATCAAAAATAAGTATACCAAAACAAGAAAAAACAGTGAAATTGTTCTTTCAAAGAGTTGCTTTTTATGGTGCAAGAGAAGCTAGTTTAAGATACCCAAATGATCAGCTGAAAGCTTTGTATTTCAAAAAGCTGAATATCATTGTTGTCTAATGATGAATACTATGATTAACCAAAAGAAACATATACAAGTTTGAAATGCTGCGTTTTGAAAATATCTAGACTTGATGCCAGCTTTATATACCCATATCTAAAGGTTTCTTTAAAACCATGTCAAACTTAATACCATGTAATATACATTTTTTGTTTTTTTTCTTTTGACAGAAACGAAGTTTATAGTTGGACTTTTGAGAATGTCAGGGTTCAGTGGTTTTACAACTGTTTAAAGATAATGAAATTCTTTTGTTTTTTTCAAAAAACATGTATAATTACGTTGACATCACAGTGACGTCGAAAAAGAATAAACGAAACTCAAATACAGGAATCACAGGAAACAATTTTAACAAACAAAATTAACTTTTTTAATTTTTTTTTTTTCATTCATCATAGACAAAATATTATAGAAACAATACAATGTAAATATAATACAAAAAGATTAACGGTTGGACTTGGCAACACGTTCAAGCTCGTCCTTCTTCTTGATGGCGTAAGAGTTGGAGGAACCTTTACCGGCGTTGATGAGCTCTTCAGCAAGACATTCAGCAATGGTCTTGATGTTTCTGAAAGAGGCCTCACGGGCACCGATGGTGAGGAGGGCAATAGCCTGGTTGACACGTCTGAGAGGAGAGACATCGACAGCCTGTCTTCTGACGGTACCGGAAGAACCGATTCTGGTAGAGTCTTCTCTTGGGCCAGTGTTGATGATGGCATCAACAACAACCTGGAGAGGGTTCAAGTCGGTGAGAAGGTGGATAATTTCAAGAGCCTGCTGGACAATGCGGACAGCCATGAGCTTCTTACCGTTGTTGCGACCGTTCATCATAAGAGAGTTGGTGAGACGCTCAATGATGGGGCACTGAGCCTTGCGGAAACGCTTGGAAGCGTATCTGCCGGCAGAGTGTGAAATGTAAACGGGTTGTCTGATCTGGATGTAGTCGGTAAGAGAAATGTCCTTGACCTCAACATCGTCAAAAGACCACTTGTTGAAGAGCTTGATGGAGCCGGACTCAGCGACAACATCGGAGGGAAGCTTGGTGAAGCCCTCGTAGACGTAAACCTGTTCTTGCTGTTCTTCGATTTCAACCTCGACGTCAGACATTTTGATGAATTATTATACCTTGGCGTGTTGCTGTTGCGCTGTAGGCTGGCTAGGAAAAGGAAAAATTTCAAAAGGGAAGGGAGTCGAAAAAAAAAAAAGCGCTGGGGGTGTCACGCATACACACAGTTAACAGTCCTTCAGATATATGTTACATATCTTGGCACCAACTTTTGACTTGTTACAAACTACTCCATATACGATTTGGTTAGAAGTAGTGTAGCTGTTTATAGGGTTAGGGTATAATATTACTGCTTTGGGATGCTTGTATTCTGGTTCATGAACCATTGCTGTGCTTTTAGCCGTTCAAACAAAAAAATTTTCATATAAAGTTTTTCACTTTTACAACAATGACGTGAAACAGAGTGGCTGTGATGAGAACTACGTAATGAGATATTGAGGACCGATTGTTAGGTCTAAACCCTAATAATTCACACTCTACCCAACTCCAATACGATCTTATCAGTTTCCCCCAGATCATTATCAATCAAACGATTTCAACTTTACACTGAATAAAATCTTTGAAATCGCACAAATATGAGGTTTCATCATACATTATTGATCAATTCCTTGTCAGACTTGTACCAGTTATTCATGGCTTAACCGTGATGTTTCCCCACATAGTCACGTTGGTTGACTTTGCCTAAGCAACAAGTGCTTCTTAAAGTCCGTCATCGTTCCGAAACCCCTCCATGACCAACCACATTTCTAAAATCAACAGGTTTATCTATATATAATAGTCAGGATCCTTATTTGAGCTATTAGCTGATATTTATCTCGATCGCCATATTTTATTTCTGTTTTTAATACTTACCAATATGTTTCGCCAAATCACACTTCTCCACACGTTTCACTCAACTCTTAAAGTAAAAATCCCTTGTTCACTGAGTACTGGATTAACTAGTCAGATTTCAAATATAAAACGGCTTTACAGCACAATTGAGGACCAACCTGTCAAAGTTGAATACATTTCTATTGATTCTCCAGACTTTTCCAATGCAGCTTTTAGCAAGACACCTTCTGGATCAAACATTGCTGTCATTACACTTGACCGTCCCAAAGCCAAAAATTCTATTTCACTAAATCTCTTAGATCAATTGTTCAACGCAGCACATCATGACTATATTAGTCAGTCTACTAGAGCTATAATCATTCGTAGTTCAACATCCGATATTTTTTGTGCTGGTGCAGACTTGAAGGAACGGAAAACGTTTACACCTACCGATACTCGCAGCTTTTTGAAAAAGCTAAACTATACGCTTGATTTGTTAGAAGCACAACCCATTCCAACCATCTCGGCAATCAGTGGGTTGGCTCTTGGTGGAGGATTAGAACTAGCGCTGGCGACTGATTTTAGGGTTCTTGGAGAAAAAGCATCAGTAGGACTTACTGAAACTAGACTGGCAATTATTCCTGGTGCAGGTGGCACTTACAGACTTCCCAAACTGATTGGACAGGCCAAGGCACTAGATATGGTTTTAACAGGTCGCAGAGTCAATGCTGAAGAAGCGTTATCGCTTGGTGTAGCATCGCGTGCTGTAAAAGATGCCGATGAGGGAGCGTTGGAGCTTGCAAAGGGTATCGCAGCTGGTGGCCCTCTTGCGATTGTTGCTGCCAAAAAGGCAGTCAGAGGTGCGTCAAAGGCATGGGAAGAAGCAATGTATGAGCGAGTTGTGAATTCTGAAGATAAGTTTGAAGCCTTGGCTGCATTTGCTGAAAAACGAAAACCTGTATTCAAAGGTTGTTGAGGTGCTGATGTTTAAAATCAAGCTGGTTTGGTAAAAATAAAAATAAAAAAACGGTCTTATATGTACGGCTAGAGGTACCTACTTGATTACAACCGATTTTCGAGTTGTTGTGCTAGATATATATTCTGGGTATAAATGTACATTGGATTGTACACTGAATATTCGTATTTTTATTGCATATGATCTTGCTTCCGTTTTTACATAAAACATCCAAATGTTGATTATAGCCTGGCTATTATTATGTGCTTCATATTGAATATACTCAACTGACACGTTAAAACCTGTGACTCATGTGGCGGCTACCTTTCTAGTAATTGGCGGCTTTGTTGGGTCATTCATAGCCGCGGCCGCCAAATAGAACTCAATTGGTCTTAAACTGTTTGACTTTCTTGTACTAGGACCTAGATGTCGTGATGTAAAGTATAATGTATTTGACAGACAATATGTTTTTGAAGACAATGAATTTTACTGTTAACAAATAAATTTGACTACACTTGACTCTAAGCATTTGAGATCCGAGTCATTTCTGAATTCAAGTATACAAAACAACCGCTACTCATCGCAGCCTTTTAGTATCGTTCTTTTAGCTTGAAGTTTAATTTTTTAGTTCTCAAAACTGACCAAACGGTTGGACTTTCCCCAAATTCACAGAGATTTCAATCAACTGTTTTTTGCTTTTTGCGCGTTAAAGCATAAGCATCAAACTGCCCATTGAAGTGTATGTTCCAACGTGCTTCTATACATGCGTCAAGTCCCATTGTATATTTATGTGCCGAAATTTTTTTGTGTATTCATATAAATTTATTTGTCATTACCTGAAATCATTAACGTTTGGATATAAATACAATAAAAAGCTACTTTTTTCATTTTATTTTTATTTTTATTTTTCATTATGACCTTTTTCATCTTTCCCCACAAAATATAAAATATATACGACATCATTTACAACTACAAGACCTAATTATTTTTTCATTATTTGACAAATAACTTAACAACAGCCAAGTTAATACATCATACACATCACCAAGTTCTACCACACTTACATCACTTACATATTTTTCAAGACAACATGTGTGAAAGTAAAAATTCTGATGAGAAAGAGTCATGGAACTACCCACGAAAAAACATTCCTAGAACTATAGCCATGTTCTTTGGCATGATTGGTTCTGGTATGACTGATGCATCATTAGGTGTTTTGATCAAGAGCGTGAGTAATTTTTATTTTTTTCATTGCTGTTGTTGTTGATCTTTCCAAGCGTAATGAAACATTAACCATCAAAGTACAATGACAACTGTCAAGAGTCATGTCTTGTTACACACTTGAATTATTTATAGTTGGAAGCGTATTATCACATATCATATCTTACCGTCAGCTATACCTTTCTCTTTGGGTTCATGGGATACCTGATTGCAGCCTTTATATGTGACATAGCACATCGTTGGGTTGGACGTTGGGGTGTCATTACGTTAGGAGGATTACTTCAGCTTTTTTGCTTTGTCAATTCCTATTTAAAGCCTCCGTTTGCATTATTCATTTTTGGATATTTCATGTCTGGTTTCGGCAGCGGGCTGCTTGAATCAACGATCAACTCATGGGCCGGTAACTTGAACAACAACAATGAGGTCCTTGGTCTCGTGCACGGGTTTTATTCTTTGGGTGGTATCATGTCTCCAGCTATAGCAACAACATTAATGATCAAAGGGTATGACTGGAACGTTGTATATATTGTATTAGCTGGATTTACCGCCATTTCAACACTTTTGTCGTTTGTTTCGTTCAAAGATCAAACCGCCAAGGTGTACAACGAGTTAGTAAAGAAAAGCTCTAAAACGGATACCACAAATGAAGAAGAAGAGGAAAGTCTTGAAAGAGGAACAGTCGACGAAAACACACAGCTCCTTATGCAACAAGAAACTTCACAATCATATTCTGCACACTCACAAAATAACACTCATCACCACGATCCAAATAACGTCTTGGCTGAAATCGATCGCGCTTTAGCAATTGAAAACTTGGAACGAGAATTAGAAAAGCCCGACAAGAGTGCATTACGACAAGCTGTTGAATCTAAACTTGTTTGGCTCGTTTCTTTTGCCCTTTTCATGTATTGTGGTGTGGAGATTGGTACTGGTGGGTGGATTACTACATTCATGATTGATGCGCGTCACGGAGATGAAAGGACTATGGGATATGTTGGTACAGCATATTGGGTAGGTATGGCCATTGGCCGTATGGGGCTAGGATTTTTGAACGGCCGCTTAAAAATCACTAATGAGATTTTATCGCTCATTTATATTCTACTGTCAATTGCAACGCTTTTGATCTTTTGGGTTGTGTCTGATATCGCAGTTAGCAGTGTTTGTGCAACTTTGATTGGATTCTTCATTGCGCCATTATACCCATCCGCTATGATTATCTTTTTAGATAAGTTTCCAGAACATTTGCATGTGATTGGAGTTGGATTTTTAGCATCGGCGGGTGGTATTGGAGGTGCTCTGATACCATTTTTTGTAGGTGTCTTGACATATCCCTATGGTGTTTGGGTTCTTGTACCAATAAATGTTTTTGCAATGGTTGCTATGCTGGTTGCGTGGATTATCATGATTAAGAAGTTTTAAGTATATGTGTGTATTTAGTAAAAAAATAGAGAAAGGTGTATAGATTGTATGTATATATATTCTTGGTTTTTGACGACCGTCAATAACTGCACTGTGTTTGATTAATCCGGGGTAACATGAAATCGAAGAGTAATATTGCTAGCCATGGCTGTTTCAAATAAGGAACAACAACTAATATTTGAGTCTAATGACTTTTTTAAAACTGAATTGGCCTATGATACGTTAGTATTCCCTTATTTGAAATGGTCAGTAACCAAAAAGTCCTTATTTCTAAAAGCATCACATACTCCCATTCACCCGAATATTCCAAACAGGTTGCCAGCCGTTAATCCGAATGTTTGATTTTGATATTATTTCAGGTAATACAAACACAGAATAGCTCCCATAAATCAAGGCGGAAATCAATTGCAGTGCTCTGATTGGTGCATCGAGATATTTTGTTTTTCCGGAGAACGATTTTCTGGGGTAAATCAGTCTCGGCAAAATTTCATCCAGAAACTGTAAAGTATAAATATCCGAGACTTTCTCACTAGTCTTTCGTTTTTTTTAAAATTCAAGTTCTTTTTTTCATTAATTATTTCTTATTATCAGCAAGACACTTTTACTATTCTCTTTGCATTCTTATCTTCAAACTTACTTGACTTTTATCAGATATTTATATATATTACACATCCAACAATAGACATTACACCACTTTCACAAAAATCAATTTCAGATGACTGTCGGAATCACTTTTTCTCAACAAGACCAGCTTGAAAAGTTGCCTATTCCCAATCTTGAAGATACTCTTGAAAAGTACCTTAGCGTTCTCAAACCTCTTCAGGTATGAAAAGTACTGTTTTTACATGTTTTTCCTCTTCCCCCCTTTCTAACAATATTCAATTTATATTTAGAGCGTACGAGAACATGAAAACACCAAAGAAGCTGTTAAGAACTTTTTGGAAACTTCTGGTCCTTATCTTCAAGAAGAGCTCAGGAACTACGCTGCCACCCGCTCATCATTTATTGAGCAATTCTGGTATGATTCATACCTCAATTACGACTCTCCTGTCGTTTTGAATCTCAATCCCTTTTTCCTTCTTGAAGATGATCCTACCCCATTTGCCTCAACCCAAGTCCAACGTGCTGCAACTCTTACCACATCCTCGCTTCGCTTCATTCGTGCTCTTCGACGAGAAGAATTACCTCCAGATTCAATTAGAGGAAAGAATCTCTGCATGTACCAGTACTCTCGACTTTTCGGGTCTGCCCGTATTCCTACTGACAGTGGCTGTATGATGCAGTCTGACACAACTTCAAACCACATTGTTGTTGCATGCCGTTCCCAGTTCTATTGGTTTGATGTTTTGGATGACAACAATGACTTGATCATGACTGAACATGACATGGCTCTTAACTTTCAATCTATTGTGGAAGATGCTACCGAAACCCCCATCACAGAAGCTGCCAAAGGTGCACTCGGTATCCTTACCACCGAAAATAGACGTATCTGGGCATCAATTCGTGAGAATATTAACCGCGATACAGACTCTACCAACAGTGAGTGCCTTAAACTCATTGACTCTGCTCTTTTCATTGTATGCTTAGATCATGAGTCTCCTGAGTCCCTTGCCGATCTTTCTCGTAACATGCTTTGTGGTTTGTCTGTTGTGGAGCGTGGTGTCCAAGTCGGTACTTGTACTAACCGTTGGTACGATAAGCTCCAAATTATTGTCACCAAGAATGCCAAAGCTGGTATCAACTTTGAACATACTGGTGTTGATGGTCACACGGTTTTGAGATATGTCTCTGACATTTACACTGATACCATTCTTCGATTTGCTAAAAGTATTAATGGTCAGTCACCATCGTTGTGGGCTTCCACTTCTCCAGACCCTGCCAAGAGAGACCCAAAGTCTTTTGGTGATGTTGTTACAACTCCTCGTAAATTGGAGCTCAACATTACTGCCGATTTAGCTTTGGCAATGCGTTTCGCAGAGACCAGGCTTGCCGATCTCATTGAGCAAAACGATTTCCAGGCTCTTGAGTTCCAAGGATACGGAAACAGAGTGATTAAGAAGATGGGATGCTCGCCCGACGCATTTGTTCAAATGGCCTTCCAGGCTGCCTATTATGCACTTTATGGTAAGACTGAGTGCACTTATGAGCCCGCCATGACCAAAAAGTTTCTTCATGGTCGTACTGAAGCTGTTCGCACTGTTTCTGAAGAGTCCAATGCTTTTGTTCGCAAATTCTGTGAAGATGCGCCTCCCAAGGAAAAGATTGAGTGTCTTCGAAAAGCATGTGAAAAGCACGTCAACACTACTCGTGTTTGTTCTGCTGGTCTTGGCCAGGACCGTCATCTCTACGGTTTGTTTTGCATTTGGAAGAAGTGTCTCGATGATGCAGAGGCCAATGAAAGAGAGAACGGTGGTAACAAAGACATTGACTCGCCTACTGAAAAGTTTTCTCTTCGCGAGTTGCCTTCTATCTTTGCTGACGCAGGCTGGGACAAGTTGAACAATACAATTTTGTCAACCTCCAACTGTGGTAACCCTTCGCTCAAGCTTTTCGGTTTTGGTCCAGTCAGTCCTGAAGGTTACGGTTTTGGATACATTATCAAGGAAGACTCAATCACTATTTGTGCATCTTCCAAGCACCGTCAAACCAAGCGTCTTTTGGATACCTTGAACTCATACTTCCTCGAAATCCGCACTCTTTGGAAAGCATCCAGTCCAAAGACTCAAGTTGGCTACAGTGGTGCTCGTCACTTGGAACTGACACCTCACAACGGCCGCACCCCTACACAGCATATCATTGGCAGAACCGTTTCTTCAACTGCTACTCCAAGAACAATGGAGCAACAGGAAGACGAAGTCATTTCGTACTTGCTTGGTGGCTACGGTTACTTTGATATTAATGACTATAACAATGTACGAACTAGAGCGGCGTCCCCTGAGCCACCTTCGTACAAAAATGTTTTCACTAGCAGACGTGATCTCGGTCGTAAATTGCGTTTGGCTGAGTACTAGGTTGAAGGTTAATGTGTATCAAAATTGCTTTTTTTTATTATAGTTTTTAGTTTTTGAATAAATTTGCATTTATGTTGTTTTGGTATACTTTATTTTTTATATTTCAGTTTTCTTTTTGTCATGATGAAATTCTTATTTCAACCCTTTGAACAAATGCTACTAAAATAGGTCAAAACATATTTGGATAGAAACAGAAGCCGTTAATAAATAATTAGGGTTACTCAATGATTATAGTGATTCGTATTCATAGATTTCTTCATTATAATCGTGTTTTAGACTTGAAATAACAGCCAATTCAATTATTCAAGGGTTATAAAACCATATAAAATAGGCGTTGTATTTGATTTTCCTGGCCATTATGTTGACAATTTAATTAATATATTAAAATTCAATTATATTGACCTAGAAACCATACTCTTTAAAGGATGCAGTGGCTCAATGGTAGAGCATTGGATTCCAAATCCAAAGGCTGCAGGTTCGATTCCTGTCTGTGTCATTTTTTTGACTATTGTAGTTGATCAACACGTGACTCAAAACTCAGGTCTGTTTTTTTTGTAACAGGCCAATCTTGACTTGCTTTTTATTCTTTTCCCTAGTTACAATTATCAATACTCAAAAACTGTTGAGTTAATCATCACATATATTTATAAAGAATCAAACCCATCGTATTTTTTCGACCTACTTCATTACTTTACATATCATGGTTTGGCCTTTTTCAAGCGGCAAAAGCAACACTGCAGTCGACGAAACTCCTTCGACTGAACAAGAAAAGCCTGCATCTTCTCAAAAGTTTTTAGAAGACTTACCGCCTAAGTTTGATGAAGCTTCCCCAGCCACTGTTCTTCATAACCGCTCAAACCATGGCATTGATAACCGTTCACATGATGCCCGATCAGCGTATAAAGTTGATGGTGACAAGATTATGATTCCAGGCTTAGGAACTATCGATCCTCACAAGTCGCCGCTTCAACAAGCTGCATCTACTGTATCCTTTTCAGACTTTTCCAAAGTGAATGAGATTCCTTGTTTTCGAAAGGCCATGATGACTGGTGGTGCTATTGCGTTTGTCGCATTTGGTGTTTTGGTGTCTACTCGTTCACCAATGAAAAGAGCCATGAACTGGGCTGTCGGTGGATTCACGATTGGCGCTATTGGATCATGGGAACAGTGCCGATTTAAGATTAGACAGGAGAAGAAGAATCAGCAAATGGCTCGAGAGATTTATCGCAACAAAGGGTCTAATGAAAACCCATGAATTGGTTGGTAGTATATGACAAAGGTTGAAATGCATGTACTATTTTTGTCTTGTTCTTGGGCAACAGTTGTTGATGGACTTTTTTGCTAGACTTGTCAATTTTCGCATTTTAGAAAAAAATCACTAAAATGAAAAGAAAAAAAAATCATATAAAGCCAGCATGGTTTCCATATTTTGACAATTCTTATTCAATTCTACTCTCATTGATGAGTCTTGAAAAAAGCCTCCATATTCAAACCTCTGTGAGTTTTCTAAATATTACCTATTCCTAAATATTTTTTTGTATATACTCAGTTTATACCTATTTGTAAATAGACATTATTTTATTCTACGCTAACTTTTCGATTCTCGTTTCAGTATTTGCTGTATCATAATGACGCCGTTGTTGATCTTGATCACTTTCTTTTTTGGCACAATAATGGCCTTTTTAGGTGTTACCATGATTCTTGTTGTTTCTCCATTTTTGTTCATCATAGCTAGTAGTGCTATTGTAATTTTTCTCATACTTTACTTTAGCTACTCTATTTACCACAAAAAGCTCAAACCTTCTTGGTACTTGTACTGGCAACCATATATTGATGATTGGATCCACCGTTCAAAAGCTCCCAAGAAGTCATCTGCTGAAACACTGCGTCTTTTTGCTGCCACAAACGCAATCATTCCTCCCATGATGTCGGATCCTGCTGTTGTTGGATTCTCTCCCTCATTGTCCACTCCTTCTCCTACTCTGCAAAACTCAGTCTCTGCTGTTGTGAACATGTTCAAACCAGGCGGCCGAATTGTCAGGGCTGAAAAAGACTCAAAGTCAAACAAGAAAAACTGGTGGCACCTGGTCAATTCTATTGACGCTAATGTATATCTTTCGGAGGAAGAACTGCAAGAGTTGGAGCAGCGTATCAAGGAAATTCGTCAAGCTCGCCGTTATGGAAAGCAAATGTTGGGTTTTGATACCGTTTCTGAAAAAAAAGACCATGTTCTGGATTCAGCCTACAACTCAGAAAACCTTAAAAATAAAGGGAATGATACATTTGCTAGTGATTCACCTGAAGAAGTTGGGTCTGCTCCTGAATACCCCGAAGTTGTGGAAACAAAGGTAAAAGTTGAAGAAGAAATAAAAGATATGGCTACTAAACGTTTGCTGATTTAATGTTTGCGAGCTTTTTGAATTACACTTTGAGCAAAAAATGTCAGTGGTTATTGATTTTATTAATATCAATTTAGGAATAAATATTGCGAGTCAATTAGCTCAAAAATAGAAAAAAAAAAGCTTTTCTTAAAAACGAACACAAAAAGTAAATATATACAAAAAACAAAACGAAACAAGAAGCTGAACAAAATATCTAAACCGTGACTCGATAAATGCAATTGTTTAAAGAAGGCGACCGTGTCTTGACAAGATACTCATAAACTTTGAAAAGTGGATAAGACTCGTGCTGAACTTTTGGCTGTGACGACACTACAGCTGCAGCAGCTGCTGAAGAAACTTCAATTCTATCCGCCGAAATACTTGGTTCACCGTTTCTTTCAGTCCAGGCTCTGTGGCCCGTTCTTGTATGGCCAATAGAACTATCAAGTGCTCCAGTCGCTGTTTCTTGAAAGCGTAAATGACTATGCTGTACATGACCAGAAGAGTTTTGAGTTTCTAAGTTCGAAGCATCATCACCTTCATCAACGATTCTCAACCCAAACGGCATTGTTGCAGAAGAGCTAGCACTTTGTCTCACTGAGTTTGCAGCAGAGACGTTGGAACTGAGAGACTGATGTCTTCTATGACCAAACCAAAGCTGTGATGGCGGACATGAAGAGAATTTGGGCGAAACACTGCAAGATTCTAATGACGTCAGCTTTGGTTTTGTGGCTGCCAGAAGTTTGGCCATTGAAAAAACACTGTTAACTTGATTGGTACTGCTGTTGCTATTAAAGTGTTCTTCATTGTTGAAACCGAAAAACGAACCCTCATTCCCGTAGTCCAAATTACCAGAATCAGATTTGGTATAGAGTGCTTGGTATAACGACTGTGACATATCTTTAAACAGAGCTGGCGACATTCCAGTTCCGCGCTCAACACAGGCTTTAAGTTGCTCATTAGTGAGTGGGAACTGAGGAAGACTCTGATAATTATCAATTTCATCTTCTGCGTCAGAATTTTCATCATTGACGTCAATATCATTGCCGTTCCTGCCTCTGTCAATGCCTCTTTGCGTTTCGACTGCCACCAATACATTGGAATCGACAGTTGCGTCATTAAGCAGTGATTGAGAAGCGGTTGAAACAGAGTTATGGTGAGATGCTTTCCTGAAACTGTTAAAATGATCAAATTCTGAAGAAACATGTGCTGATGTAAACACAGTATCGTTCAAGTCATGTTCTGTCAATCCCATACCAGTATGGATCAACTTAGCCGGCTGTCTAACAGGGTATTTCAAATACAGTTTAAGCCCAGTTGCATCGTCACCATCGAAAGATGTATCATTTTTATTCTCAGATGTCCTATCACCAAGAGTATTCACATACTCACCACTTGTCGCCATAAAATTCTTTTCCTGTTGCTGCTTTTGTCTTTCTTTACGTTGAACAAGTGCACAATAACAAACCATGAACGCCAAAGTTGCGGCATGAATCGTGTTAGGATCAATAGGAAGATACACAAACTGGAGAGTTGTTCCACATTTTTTGACCAAATTAATGAGCGAACGGTTCAGCTGAACCAAAGCTAGCTGATCTTGTGCATTTTGGAATTGGATACGGTCATATGCCTCTGCACTGGCTAAAGAAGCAGCTGAAGCTAATGCATTGGCAGCTTGGTCAGCGCCAGAACGTTGACGACTTTGGATACCTTGAACGCCATTAGACTCTGGATCTTGAATAGAAAGGGCTCTGAGCGCATTCGAAGCAGGAGGTTCTAGACTTTGAGCTTGGGTAACAGATTCAGCTAAATTGGTATTTGCAGTTCTATTGCTTACAGATGATAAACCTGAAACTGCCATCGACTCTGAAACTAAGCGCCGGTTAAGCGATGCGGTTTTGAACCGAGTATTTAGCCAGTTTTTAAAAGCGCATTGGTTCAAAGCTCCTTTAGACCGCACCTTTCCTTTTCCAAAAGAGTTACCAAATGATGACGAAACAGGTGCAGATGAAGTTGTGGCTGTCAATGTAGAGTTTTCTCCAGAAACGTGTCTCAAGAAATGTTCAATCGATTTGTTATTAGACCACACAGCACCTATGTTCTGTGTGAGAGATTTCAGTAACTCTGTCTGATGTCTGAGTGGCTTTTTACGTATAGAGCACCGGCGTCTTTTTGTTTCATGCTCTTCAAACGACGCACCATGTTCTTTGGTACCTATCACGTTGTCAAGCCCTATAACCTCATTTCCGTCTTCATTAATTGTCACCATTGTAGCAGATGATGAAGTTTCTAACAGGCCAGTTGAACTTTCTGAACATGATCGTTTGTGAGAAGAAGAAGAGCTCTGGAATGGGCTATTGTAGAGTGTTTGGCTATTAGCAGTCGATGTATATCCTCCAGTTCCTTGCAAATATGATGGTCCTGGTTGAGCCGCAGCAGATATTGCAATCGGGCTCACTCTAGGAGTCACAGTAATATCACCGGGAAAGGTATGAATATTATTGGTATTATTTGCAAGCAGTTCAGCAATTTCCGTCTCGGACAAAAAAATGACATTTGCCATGCTCAAAAACATAGCTGCCGCGGTATCAGAGACTGCAACAGCGGTCGCCAAATCCTGTTGGGTAACGCTAGTTGAGTATCCAGGCTCGATGGGTAGTATATTATTGTGCTCTTCGTCATCGTTGCCATTTCCGAAAGTGTCAGCAAAATCGTCATCATTGTCATGGTTATTTTCGTCGCCATCACTAATTTCGTCAGTGCTACATGCAAATAAAGATTTGATAATGTTGAGTGCGTTGATACATTCTAACAATGCGTTGTGACCGTCATGATCTAGGGTAAAGACAGAAGACGAGGAAGAAGAAGAAATGTTATCGAATTGGCGATGAAGAACTTGATAAACTTCATATGTATTCGTCAGCTCAGAATGACCAGTAGCCAATGCAGCTGACCAAAACTTTTCCAGTATGTTTTTGATAAATCCAGCAGTGACTGTATAGATCTTTCCTTCGTCATCATCGTCGTCATCATCATCGTAGTCATTATCATTGTCGTTATCGGCATCATCATACTCAAAACCTTCGTACTCTTCCATCAATAACTCAGGTGCATGCCCTTCGTCAGTTCCATCGACACTGTACAACTTATTCGCTTGGTAATCGCCATCATTAGTATAGTACACATGATAGTTGCTAGAATTGATAACCCCAGAGACAGGGGCCTGGGAACCATAGTCCCAGTTCTCAACAAGTAACACTTCAAGTTTGGGACAATGGTCGGGCAAAGACTCTAAAAGACTCGGAGGCAAAGAAGAAAGAACCAAGTAAATGAGTTTGGGTGAAAGCAAAGGAAGCGTGACTTGTTGCAAAAAAACGTCACCTAAGGAAATTCTACCCCTTGGGATGTTACGGGCTGCATTGGCAGCAGCATATAATTGTGGGTTTTGAGCAAATAGCAAAGAGTCTGAAGAAGAAGATGGAGCATTATCAGTATTATTGTTGTTATTGGTATTACTATTAAGGGTATTATTTTCTGGTTCACTTGCGTTGCCATTATTTGCATCTTCATTCTCGTCACCGTCGTTATTATTGTTGTCCTGATCATTTCGTCTGTTTTGAGCAAATATGTTGACTCCAGCATTATTATTCATGTTGTTATTTTGAAACCATGGAGGCATCCATATCTGAAGAGCAGTCAACTCAGAAGTCCACGGTTTGCCAAGCGATGCTGAAGAAGATTGTGTGTCTTGGTTGTTGGCTGATCTGTTATTATCAGAAGTCGCTAATCCTTGTTGTTGAGTCTGTAATGATGTGTATATTCCAGATTCGGTTGTTGAAGAAGTGGAGGAAGATGACGATGTTGGTACTACAGGAACAACTTGAACTGCTGCTGCTGCAGAGGCAGCAGTTGAGTTTGAGTTGGACGCAAGAACCTGTGGGAACGCCAGCTTAATTCCTTCGTATCCAACATTAAGTGCCAATTTTGAAACTGAAAGGTTGCTGGTAATACTGCTGTTTGTATTGTTTTTGAGGATATAATCTGAGGCTGTAGATGCAGATGCTGGTGGATAAGAAGCAAAACGAGATATGAAAAGTGCAGGGAAAAAAGTGTTGAGTGTTAATACTTCTACAGAAGGAGGAATTAAGTCCGGAGTAATGAACTGGCAAAAGCAGTTGGGTAATGTAAGCTCTTTGAGCTTAGACAATGGTGATATAGTATTAGTAGCGCCACTACTGCTGCTACCATTACCAGACGAAGATGTGTTCGAAAGCAGAGCTTGCCAGAGAGGAACAATTGTCGCACCAATTCGCGAAGAAACATTCTCAGGCGTGAGAATTGCGCTAGCAGACTGATCATCAACCCCTTGTCTATTGTTGTCGTTCATTTGATGATGCTGGTTATGGTGATCATTGGTATTTCTAGCGGCAGGTGGCACGATACGATCTGTGAGCGCCAAAGTTTCCAAGTTACACATTTGTTTGAGCGCCAAATCCAAAAACCAAATGCCTTCATCAGATACTTTAATTACTCGAGGTTCTGCTGCTCCTGGTACCGCAGGATCATTTTGGGTATCTCCAACAGCTGCAACACCGACAGGGTCAGCTTCGTCTTGGGGTAATTCGAAAAACTGAACAGCTATGTCAAGCACATGAATCCGCTGTAACAAATCAAAAGAGTTCAATTTAGTAAGAGTCGAAACTACAGTTGAAGCCAATTGGATTTTGGTATATTCCGTCGTGATACAGTTTAGAAAACTCGCGACACGGGCTTGCTCAGTGCAATAGTCGTCATCTAATGAAGATGCGGAAAAATAAGGAGACGAAGACGTGTCTGGATGATACCTTACGGATTCTAATTCGTTTCCAAAGGTATTTGTATTGGCTCTGTCTATGTTGTTTGCAAAACCAGCATGCCTATTTTCTGGATTACCGATACCACCTCTTTGACTAGTCTGCTGATTTTTCATTGACCCATCTTGAAATCCTGGCTCATCACAAATCTCGACAAACTGCAAATTGATCAACGGTTTTAAAGATTCATCTTTGAATCTTGAAATGTCGAATTTTGATCCGAAAATGCTATCTACCGTCCCGTCCAGCGGAATTTTGATTTTTCGGATACTGTCCAAACAAGTCTGGGTAGACGTCTTGTTGAGGTACGCATTGACAAATTTGGGCCCGTTGATAACATACTGGGGGACCATATCTGAGTTATCTTGGAGCGTAAAGTGTGAAGGGACATTCTTTTTACCGTTTGCGTGCTGCGATCTGCTGCTGGTGCTTCCGCTGCTTGAGTAAATAGATCGGTGAGCGTTGTCAGTGGTGGCTAGTTTTGGAGGTTTGTAACGACGCCGACGTGTTGCGGTAAAGCCGTCTTCAAGAGAGGTAGTGAGGTCCATATGGCCATGAGGAATCGAACGAGAATATGGGTCAGTAGGAGAAGAAGTGAGGTTACTTGATTTGGGAGAATAAAGCCAGCGGTCAGGCCATCTGAATTTGATGAGCTGATAACGTGGATCAGAATCGATCAATACTTGGGATGGAAACTCAGAAGAATACGATGATGATGCGGAGGTATTGGTATTGTGGTTTAGGATATTAGAACTAGAAACTGGCCTGAGATTGTTAGCTTGATTAGTCGAGGAAGCCCATGATGGATGCGAGTTGGAAGCGTCATAAGAATCAAAAGAGTCTTTATGAATGAAATGATCAATACTTGAATGAAGACTCAGACTCGAATTTGACACGTTATGAGAGCTTTGGTTTTGTCGAAGCATGCGATCATCCAGTTCAATCAATGATTTGGGAAGTGGTGATAATGAATCTGGCTGATGGATCACTACAGTTCGCCAAAGAACAGGGTACACAATGTCAAACAGGTATTTGCATGACAATGACAAGTTTAACAGATCTTTCGCAGGGCTGGAGTGGTAGTATTCGCTGATCTTGTAGTCTGAATTGTAGTTTTGAGTTTTCGTAGCTGATGATGATGCTGTCACTGTGGAAGACGAGGATGGTGATGAAGAAGAGTAAGGCGAAGATCCTTGGCCATGGCTGAGCGCGATAGCCACCAAACGAAGGATCTCTTCAGGTAAGGAAATTATTCGAGTTTCCATACGTTATTTGCAAGAATTAAAATATGAGGATACGTTAAAACTTTAAAAAGTCAATGCTCAAAATTTCTGGTAATTATGAAAGCAATTCTTGTTGATGTAGAAATCAATAAAAAGAAAGAAAAAAGTAGAAGAGGAAGAAAAAGAAGAGATCAATATCAAGGATGATTTTTTTTTATAAAAGAAGCGAGTTTATGTTATTATTATTTTTAATAATTTCAAATAAAGAATGCTGCTGTATGAGATACATTAGTCTGTATAAGCCGATACTTTAAATTTTTGTAGTTTATTTTTTATTTTTTATTTTGCCTTTTCCATTTACACACACACACAAACACACACAGTGAATATGGTTTCTATCTTGGGATATTTTCGTAATGGTCATAGCGCCAAACTATCCGTTCTTTGTTCACTTTTTTTTTTTTGTCGTTAGTTAGTAACCTTCTTTTAAGCTTTTTGTCAAAAATCCACTGTTCTTTGATAAATAGTATCGACTAGTGTTATTCTTAATTAACAATTTGCATATATCTATATTTCTCATGTGTATTCACGAGCAAAAGAAGAAGCAAATCCAGCAAGTAAAACACGTTATATTCAAGTATAGGGTTATCCCTATTACTAGAAAAGGAATAATTATATTAATAAATAATAAATGGTATCAAAATATAATAATGAAAAAAAAAAAAAAAGAACAAGGTCGTGAGTGGTAGATCGAACTATGTGTTGAATTAAGTCATTTGATGTCTGTAAAAAAACGTAAGTGAGTGAGAGAAAGTGAAAGAGCACGAGAGTGGTCAAGTGAATTACCGACTGACTGGTTGCTTGATTGACTGAACTGGTGCATAAATGTAACCCTAAAATGTCAGACAAAGCACTTTACATATGGACATTTGGAGATTGTAGATAATAGAGCATTGTTCTAGAAAGCATTTCATATTAGATTTTATTGGGAGTATGTTACTGGAGGAGCTCTTGAATGATTTGATCCAAGAACTGGCTGGATTAATTAGGATCAAATAGTACTTTTTTTTGGATTCGTTAGACTTGTATAAGTTGTAAAATATTTGAGATAACCTATATAAATTATATGGTTTAGATAAATTTGATCCAATTTATAAGTCCATTCATAATCCAATATTATCTAATTTCAGCTTATTTGGACCGATTTGAACTAATCTGATTTGACCTGAATAATCCATAACCACTTTTGTTTAAACAAAAAATATTATATCCCAAAAATCCAAAATAGCTATTTCTTGTTCATTTAGCCTTCACTCAATCACACTTGATTAGTTTCTTGTTTATTCGCTTGACTTTTTGGTGTACTTCTTGTCGGCTTACTGGAACTTTTCTTTGTGAATTTTTTTACTCATGTCTTTTTTTCAACTTGTCATCCGCCTGCTTCCAACTCGTCGTTGTTTTTTTTTTTTTTTTTTTTTTTTTTGACTTTGTCTTCTGCACACTGGCCCATCTACATTATCTGCATTCATTCATCACTTAACCAAACAACGGACGTCTTTAATTTTGTTTAATTATATTCACTTGAAAATTTAATTTTAATCCAACCCTTAGCCAATAATCATCCAATATTCAAAAGAGATTAAACAAGTATGGAGCAGGTATCGAATGAGTACTCGATATCTACTTTCCCAATTCCCTTTCGTAGTTCCAGACTTTTTTTGAAAATCTTTTTTTTTTAAAAAACTCTTTGTTTTTATGCGAAACTTCTTGTGATGCTGTGTAAGTTGTATGTTTTTTTTTTTTTCTAATGGCCTTGTTTAGATCATGCTAGGGAGACATAAGAGAAAAAGATGAAAGTTTACTTTCTCTGATATAACTTTTTCAAATTGCAAAAGTAATAAAAACAAAGCTGAAAATAGCAATTGTGATAATAATACCACAAACAAAAAACAAAGTGAACAATAATAGTAAAAAAATAATAATTTAACAAGCTAAGTAAAAAAACAATATTTCCACAATTGTAAATAACTTTATAGATACAAACAAAAAATATATAATATATATAATAATGATTCTCTTGTTCTCAAAGAAAAAAAAAAAGAATCAAACTAAACCCTTCCCATAAAAACAGTTACTTTATTTGCTCTTGTCTTCCAAGAAAGCATTAGCGTCACTGCTTTCTTGAGGGTACTCAGCAACATTAACTTCGAATCTAGACTGAATGGCATCCATAACAACCTGGTCCTCTTCGTTTGAAATAAAAGAAACAGCAATACCCTTGGTACCGAAACGACCAGCACGGCCGACACGGTGGAGGTACTGGTCAGCGTTGCTTGGGAGATCGTAGTTAATAGCCAAGTTGATACGTTCGATATCGATACCACGGCCGAAAACGTCAGTGGCAACACAGATACGCTTCTCAAAAGTCTTGAAAGAGGAGTATCGGGCAATACGCTCCTCCTGTGGGATACCACTGTGGACGGCAATGGATGGGAAATTGCACTCGTTCAACAAACGGTTAAGCTCGTTGGCTCTCTTGGTGCTCTTGACAAAGATAATGACCTGGTTAAAGTCCAAAGTATCCAAAATATCATTCAACTTTCTGTTCTTTTCAGCTTCAGTAAGCTTGACGTAGTACTGCTGAAGACCGTGAAGAGTCAACTTAGTCTCATCGTCAACGTAAATTTCCAATGGGTTTTGCATAAACTTCTTGCAAATGGGTCGGATCTGCTCAGAAAGAGTGGCAGAAAACATCATAACCTGCTTCTGGTGGGGTGTGGCTCTGAAAATTTCCTGGACATCGCGACGCATATCGGGCTGATCAAGAACCTTGTCGGCTTCGTCAATGACAAAGGTCTTGACGTTGCTGAGACGAAGGAACTTGTCTCTGACAAGAGCGTTCAATCTACCGGGAGTACCAACAATGATGTGAGGGCAGGTAGCCTTGTCCTTGATGATGGCAATGTCTTTGGCGATGGGGGTACCACCGTAAAAAACAGCGGTTCTGGTTTCAGGAAGGTACTTGGAGAATCTGGTGTACTCGTTCTTGATCTGGTAAGCCAATTCACGAGTGTGACACAAGACAATGACAGAAACTTCACCGTCAACAGGTTCAATCTGCTGAAGAGTAGAAAGAACGAAAACAGCAGTCTTACCAAGACCAGACTTGGCTTGACAGAGAACATCGGTACCGAGAATAGATTGAGGAATGCAAACCTGTTGGACTATTTTGGGTGTTAGAATGGAATGGTGAAAAGAATAAAAGGTTCAAAAAATTAAAACTTACCCTCAGAAGGATGCTCAAAACCGGAATCAGTAATAGCTCTAACAAGTTCAGGCTTCAACAAAAAGTCCTTGAAACCAGTAGAGTGAATACCAACGTAAGAACCCTTTTTGTCACCATTTTCCTGCTTAATAGACAGGTCTTCGCTTTCAGCTTCACCACCTTCAGTAGTACCAGCAGCAGTGGTGGTAGCGGGAGGGGCGACAGCAATGTCTTCGCTATCGGAGTAGTCGAGGAGTTCTTCTTCACCTTCGTGGGACATTTTTAAAATTTATGATATATGTGTGTAGGTGGGTGTGGGTTTGTGTATATAAATAAGATACTGAAGTATCGAAGTATTAAAGCTAGAAAAGGTCGACGAGTTAGCAATATGAAAATAAAAGATGGATTGCTCGCGTAGATATTCAAGTTTCCATGTTGAAAAGAAAAGATTCAAGAAGAAGCTACTGTCAAACAGGAACTCTAAATGTCGGCAAATTAATTAGAGTTGATGAAAAAAATAAGATTGAAGCATTAAGGTTAACTGAAATTTCAGAGGCCAAGGTTATTCAATCATCTAATGCCTGTGTGTTGAAAACAACAACAAAAAAATTTGGTTCTTTGTTTTCTTTATTTGATGTGTGGGTAAAAACTCATTTTGAAAACCGCATCGTGGCAATTCGGCAGCCATAAAAAAAAACCAAAACGAACCCTAAAGGAAAAAAAATGAAATTTAAACCATTTCTGGATCAATTCATATCGTCAATCATAGCTTTTGAATTGGATGTTTGATAAGAGATAATGATCAAGTATCAAGTATTTTCAATCTTTTTCGCAATAATAATGAATGAGTAATACGTCAAAAACGTCAACTCTAGCCTTGGACCTTCACACTCCAAATCAGGTCAAAAATGCGAGTCAATGAAACAAAAAGACATTTCTCTTTATTCTTCTTTTTCATCGAAAAGACAATCATAGATTGATCAATTGTGACCAGTGTTCACTGTTGGTGCTGCTGTTTTGAAGAAAAAAACAAAAGCAGCTTCACCAAAAATTTCGTGAAAAAGTTCATGATTGACGTTTTCAACAACATCAATCATATTGAATGAATCGCGGTGGCGTATTTTCTTTCTTTCATGATGTTTATAGACAGGCTTCTTCTTTTTGTATAATCTTTTTTTTCCAACGTTTGACGAAATATGAAATCAAAAATAAATGAAAAAACAAGCCATTGTGTTATATAGCTTTGCCCTTTCTTTGTTTTTTTTTTTTTTCGCAGAGACTTTAGTTTTGATTCTTCTTCAACAAGTATATCAATTGAAAAAAAACAAAAAAAGGATGAATCGTAGAAAATAGTTGAATTATCGCATACTTATTGGGTTTTTGGTTGATAGAAAGGTTCTTGAAAAAAAGAAAAAAAAACCTTTGAAATTGGTGTGAAAAATAAAATAAAAACGCGTATAAAGTTATGGAAAAGAAAGGAAAGGAAAAGAGTATTGAAAAATAGACAATGGGCACTAAAAAAAAAGTGAAAAATGACAAAGCTGACTTGTCCAAGTGGTCATGTGATATATGGTGGTAGTGAAATTAAAATGTTACCCGGACTGAACAATAGACTATTATGTATGTATGTCAAGTACACGTGGACCCAGCCGTGCTTGTTATTTGAAAGGCTGGGTGGTTGGACAGCCGCGCGTCCAACCACCCAGATTCGGCGATTAGGAAATTGGAAGAAAAAAAAGTGGCTGCAACTTGTTTCCAAAGCGTAAAATTCAAAGTTTTGGTCCTGTTTATGGGTTATGAAGCATACATCATTTGTTATTCGTTTTTTTTGGTTGTTTAAATTGGTGAATATATATATATATATATATATATATATTTTTTTTTTTTTTTGTCGAATGAATAGCAAGTCAAACAAATTACAGCTCATTCATAATCCTCTATCCTCATCACTATATAAAAATTTATAAATTATCCTACATAAACCCAAAACTAAGCTCATCTCACAAGCCAAATAATAATTATTTTGAACCTAGCCAAGGCGTCGATAGTCGATTATTTTCAATTGTTTTGAATGCTCACTTCTGCAGCAATATTTGCTGGGTTTCCCATATTTGTAAATCTGCTGAGAATAATTTGTGCATATCTATTTTTTTGGAACCCTGAACCCAGCCCTTTTCATTATTTGAATGTAACATATTGACAAAGCAGTGGCCAGACCATAATGTAGAATTCAAATATAAATATCAGTCAATTGCTTCTATTTATTCTTCTTTTTTTGTTCAATTCCATTTATATTATTCATGTTCATTTTAGTTGAAACCAATTTCAATTAATCCTTAATCAAAACTCTTTAATACTGCACACCAAACCAGATTCACAATGTTCAAGTTCCTCATTACCATTTTGGCTATTACCTCTTTGGCATCTTGTGCCGTGGTCAACCCATTCCAATTCCAACGCAGAGATCAAAGCCAAAGTGCTTTCTTTTCCTCATTCTTCAATGCCAACGGCCAGTCAAATAACGGCGGTGCTGGTGGTAACGCTTCTCCTGCTACATCTTCTGTCAACCTTGCTTCCTTCTACCAAAACTTCATGGATAACCGTTACAGTTATGTCCACCACTACATGGAGTTTTTCCAAACCCACTCGTTTTCCAATGTTGGAACTCTCACCAGCGACTTGTCTGCCTTTTTGACCTACACTGACAACTCCTACACCACTTTTGGCCAGCACAATCCTCAAGTCACTTCCATGCTCTCCAGCATTGCTACCCAGTTTCCTTGGTACTCTTCTTGGGTCCAGAACAAGGGTGTTGCTACTGCTACTGGCTCTGCTTCTGCTACTTACAGTCCTTCTGGTAACCAAAAGAACGCTGCTGTTAGTGTTCATGGTCCTTTCACTCAGGGTAAAATGGGTCTCTTGACTGCTCAGATCCTTGCTGTCATGACTGTTGGTCTCTTTTTGTTTTTCTATTAAACAATTAAAAACAAACAAAGCAAATTGCTTTATTAGAAGGATACCTTGACTGTGGATGGGTTGGTTTAGGCAACAACTCAAACTGTTACCTCAAACTATCAGCTCAACCCACTTTCCCTGGTACCTTTTTACGAAATTTTCAAAAAAAGGGATATTGAAACACACGCTCATCACTCAATAAAATTACCCAAAAAAAACAAAAAACTTTTACAAATATTAAAAGTCGTGTTTTGTTTCGTGTGATTTTATGTTTTGATATTCTTTCCTTTTTATTTCATATTCCTGCGATTTTATTTTACTTTTTTCGCTTTTATAGATTTTCTTTTTTTATTCGGTTACATATTTATGGCATTTTATTTTCTTCTTAATTTATTTTTATTTTTATATAGTTGTTTTATAGACGGTGAATTAGATTTCGCTTTTTCTTAATGTTGGTTGTGAATATATATAAATACACTTTGTTTTTTTCCATTTTGTAACGGATCATTTTATAGTTGATGAAACTATCAGTTCTAACTAGTTTCTTTATAATAAGGTTGATCCTGACAATGAAAGTATGAACTCTTTTTTCTATTCGTAAATTTATTTCTTCAAGCAAGAATCAATCATTTGATTGTAACGGTATGATTCACAAAGCGTCTTATTCTCATTAGTTATAATCGTAAAAAACTTTATACCCTTGTTAAAACAAATAATACATTGATAAATAGTAGTAATGATAGTAATAATAAAAATACATTGAGCAAACAAAAATTCATAGTAGTGATTATGATGATCAAAGTCAAAAACTGATCCAATAGAGTGTATGCAATAGTAACAAAAAAAAGTAATATCATATATGTTTACAAAAACACTTATAAAATATCAGGAGTGTGTGTAATAGTAATAAAAATATATTTTTTGAAAAATCAAACAAGTCTCAGCACAGAATTGATCAATCTGGGGGCATGTATACATTAATTCAAGAAAAAAAAAAGAAAGCAATAATAATTATTAAAACAATTATGATTTCTTAGATTCCCAAACGGTCCTGGAGCACAGTTCTGACTTGAGCATAGACAGTGTCCACAGGCTGGTCACAAGAAATCTTGTACACCTTTCCAGCCTTGTCAAAGTACTCAATGACTGGCATACTGGTATCAATAAAAGTTCTGAATCTCTTGGTGATAGACTCAGTATTATCGTCAGATCTTCCAGAGGTCTCGCCTCTCTTGAGAAGACGCTTCAACATGACCTGTTCAGGGCATTCAAAGTACAACACAAAGCGTGAAACACTGACGTCGTCTTCAAAGCTAATGGCTTGATCCATTTGTCTAGGGAAACCGTCAATCAAAAAACGAACAGGTCCTTCGGTCATAGCGGCTTCAGGGTTTTCTTCCAATCGCTTAACAATGGCAGCCTTCATAGCGTTTCTCAACAATGCAATAGTAACTTCCTGGGGAACAATCTTACCTTCCTTGATGTATGTCTTGATAAGCTCACCGTACTGGGAACCTTCACGTTTTTGCTCTTCACGCAAAAGATCGCCAGCACTCAAATGAACAAAGTTATAGTCACGGACCAAGTTGGCACACTGGGTGCCTTTACCACTACCAGGACCACCAAGAATGAAAATCACCAATGCTTCGTCTTTAGTAAAAGCAGTCTTTTTGTACATGATCTTGCTCTTTTGCTTAATGGCCTCGTATTCTTCAGGAGTGATGTTCTGGGGCTTTTTCTTGCGAATGCCTTTTTCAGCATAAACAAAAGCGACAGTCGCAAGGACAACTAAAAGCACAATGTATCGGAACTTGGGACCTTCATTTCCAACTGGTTGGGTGCTATAAGATCTTTTAGATCCATTGAGTGGTTGACGAGCCAAGAGGTTTGATTGGTGTTGTTGTTGTTGTAAAACGAGTTTGTTGGAAGAGCCAAAAGCACTTAAGCGGTTAGAGTGAAGGGATTTGGAAAAGTGTCTAATTCCGGCAGAAGCCATAGTAGAACGAACACTTCCTGCAGCGGAAACTGCAGAAGTTGGTCGCAACAAAGGTGCAAATTGAGCGAATCTTCTCAGCATTGTTTTGAAGTATCCAGATATAGCTAGATGTCTAAAAGTCTAGGTGTCTAGATGAAAGATGTGTTTAAGGGGAAATCTTTCTCTCAGGAATTAAAAGGAAAGATTGTTGGAAGAATTTATATACATCAAGATATATATTCCATGAAAAAGTACCCCTAGAATATACCAACACGTGAAAAATGTGAAATATCGGCGTGACTAATAAAGTACGCATGATTATGTAATTGATTTTTGGTTCGTTTGATCCAATGAAAAATTTCGTTGTGCAATGCCGAAAACCTCCAAAACCACCTTTTTTGAAAACCATCTCCAAACAGGCATTTTCTATTCCAACACTCCATCCCAAATACATCACCAACAAAAAAAGCCATGTCGCTCGTCAACTTAGCAAACGTCTGTTCTCATATCCAAAACGTCACTCGCGTGGCCAAGCCTTTGGCTTCCATCCCTTACACAAAGCTCCACCTACAAGTCGCACTAGGCTTGTACCGCGAAGGTTTCATCAGCTCTGTCCAGCGCGGCAGCTTAACCGGTCCAGACGCCGAGTTCACGCCTGCCACTTTTGACAACATTTCAACACGCCGGCTCTGGCTTGGCTTGAAGTACCACAACAGCAAGCCTGTCATTTCGCAAATGTCATTGATCTCGAAACCTAACCAAAGAATCCATTTTGATGAGAACCAGATTAAAAACTTGTTGAAGGGAGTGTCGTCACGCCATGTCAAGCCATTGCAGCTTGGAGAATCGATTTTTGTAAAGACAAAGTCAGGAGAAGTATTGGAAATCCAGGAAGCTGCTAGAAAGGAAGTTGGTGGTGAGCTTTTGGTTAGAGTTAAATAAAGGAAGAGAAATAAAAGGAGGAAGAAAGAAAAAAAGAGGGAAATATAGATGAATGAAATGAAATGAAAAAGATGTTGATTATGAGGATATTGACTGAAAAAAAAAAAGATGTGCTAGGAATCAGAAATTTGAATAAAAAACTTGGATGAAGCGTTTATCTGGTTGCATTTGGTAATACCTCTCTCATATTCTTGTTTTTAGAAGGAAACGAAAAAAAGAAAAAAGACATAAATCGCGGTTTTTCTGTACATATAAATATACTTAATTTAAAATTGTTTTGACTATTTATCAAAGTTTTTACGTTGTTATCGGAGAGTATGATTCGATATGATGGTTGGCTTTGAATTGTTTACAGCCTTGAGCCTTTACGCTTGAAACAAGTGCCAATTGAGCTGAAAGCAGAACATGCTTCGGATACTTTGATATGAGGTATTCAAGTCAATATTTATGAAAAGTGCTATTAAACTACACAGCTTCTTCATTGTTTCTTTACTTATAAAGTGTGACAACTTGCAATCAGTGATAGCTATTGTTTCTTATGAGTATATTACTGTAACCATTACCAAAAACCGCTAATAACTACTACTTAAGAATACAAATAGTAATCTTATGTTTATCGAATCAAATCAATTGACAAATATCAAACACTCTTGGGAGTCAAAAAAAAAAAAAGCTCTTAACAGTTACGAAACACATCTCTCTGTTCACCTTTAGTCCTTTCCCAGTTGAAATATGTAAATACATGTGTGTGTGTGTGTGTCTCTTAATCCATAATATAGATTTGTATGACTCATTGCTGACAAACCACATTTTCTTTGGTCTCGTAACACTTTCACACAAACACAGACAGGTACACACCACCCTATAATTTTTTTTTTCCCTTTTCTTCCGTTCTTATATATACTAATCTTCCTCATCTCATCTCTCTTGTTTTCTTTTGATTTACAAATAAAGTCTTGCCCTACAGTATTGAAAAAAGGTAAGTGAATGTATATCATATATATATAGTGTGTGTGTTGAAACTTGCTTCCTTCCCTTCTTTCTTTCTATACTTTTTTTTTTCCAAATATCCAAATTTTAATGTAGACTTTATATATATTTAAACCTCATGGATTCCTCGAGAAATCACTTGAACGTATATTGATCATGTTGAACCATTTAAAGACGATAATAAGCTTTCAAGCAAAACAAAGAAAAGCCTTAAGAACAAGAAGAAGAAGAAGGGATAGGTAGGAAGGAAATGAGAACCAAGATTCCCTAATAAGATGTCTGTAACTAATTATCTCTTTCTGTCTACACTGTACAACTTTTATTTCAGCTTCTCTCTAGGCTTTCTTTTTTTTTTCTTTTCTGTACAAACCAACAATTAAACATCTAAACCACTTTTTTCCCAACCACAACGCCTAATCCCACAGCCTAACCCCATCTCGCTTTTAAAAATGACCCGAGGCAACCAACGCGAAAAAGCACGCGCCAAAAACGACAAGAAAAAAGCTTCCGAGAAGAAGAAAGAGGAAGGCGATCCACGGAAAAGAATGGAAGCCCATGCGGAGATTATTAGGGCCAAGCAGCGTGCGGGTAAGTATCAGCTTAACTTTCTCTCAAAATATTTTTCTCTTAAACTATCTTTCACTTGAACTGTTTTTCCTTGTTTTTTTTTTTTCTTTATTTTTAAAGATTTTGTGCCTGTTTTTCAAAGGGTGGTTGTGATTTGATTGACTAACATGCTTTTTCAATAGCTGCTGAGAAAAAGGCCGCAGAAGCTAAGCAACAATGATATTCTACGGTTGTTGCGCTATAAATATTAACCAGTTATCACTGATGCTTATATCACATTTTTACATGTAGTAATTGAATTCATGCTTTTTTTCACTTCTCTTTTTTTATCAAGTTTGTTGAAATATTTTGAAAATATTTGACTCAAAGAAAATATGATGTAAGATGTGTGATTAAACCAACTGATCAAAAGAGAACATGGGTTTTGATTTAAAATGAATTGATCTTTCGTTTTTTACATCATGTAGAGAAAGAATACTAGCCAATATACCATTTACTCAAACTATTCAAATGTACAAATTACTTTGGACTAAGAAAACTGGAAAGTCGAAGTTGCAAGCTTACAAGATTCAAAAGTAAAACGTAAAATATATTCAAAATAAAAATAAAAGATAAACCCTGCTTTCCCCCAAAGCATTCAACAAAAGTAAAGATTAAACATAAAAAAAGCTTTTCGTGTGTGTAGTGTATATATACAGTTGTGAATTCGTATTGAAATGATAATGGAATCAACAACCCATTCTTAAACTACTCTAAAATTTGCATTTTCTCTCTTAGATTCCTAATGACAAGACAAGAAAAACCAATTCCATGATAAAAGTGAAAAAAAAGTGAAAAATCCAATATTCAACAGTTGATATTCCCCCAATATCCCAAAAATAACATCAAAAAAGAATGCAACAACCAATACTTAAAACGTTTTTTTACATCTCAAACCTTCATCAACTCAATTAGCCAATGGCAAAAACTAATTTGCCTCCCCCAAAAATGCTAAACTTCACAAAGAGTTGAAAAAGTCCAAGAAAAACAAGTCAAATACTAATCATTGCATAATAAGAGAAAAAAGAAAAAAACCAAAAATATCCCCCATATAATCAGTTTTCCAATGGAAAAAGTATCAAGTCAAGTCAAATCGAAAAAAAAAAAAAAAGCAAAAATAGAGAAAGAAAAAGTCTCATACCAAAATCAAATCATTTCAAAGAGAAAGTTTACCAGCCACGACCAGCAAGCTTTTCAGTAGCCTTCAAGCTCTCAACAGTACGGCCAACCATGGCAGGACCCAAGTCGGTAGAAACTTCGGCAAGAACCAAAGGATCATTGTAGTGAGTGACAGCTTGGACAATGGCTTTAGCACGCTGTTCAGTGTTGCTACCCTTGAAAATACCAGAGCCAACAAAAACACCGTCACAACCCAATTGCATGCAAAGAGCAGCATCGGCAGGAGTAGCAACACCACCAGCAGCAAAGTTGACGACAGGAAGACGGCCGAGCTTAGCAGTCTTTCTGAGCAAGTCAATAGGAGCACCAATCTCCTTAGCATAGACATAGAGTTCTTCTTCGTTCATAGTAGAGGCCTTTCTAATGTCAGCAGAAATGGTACGCATGTGCTTAACAGCTTCAGTGACATCACCGGTGCCAGCCTCACCCTTGGTTCTAATCATAGCAGCACCTTCGGAAATACGACGAAGAGCTTCGCCAAGGTTACGAGCACCGCAGACAAAAGGAACCTTAAAGTTGGTCTTGGTGATGTGATGAACCTGGTCAGCAGGAGTCAAAACCTCAGACTCATCAATGTAATCAACCTTCAAGGCTTCAAGGATTTGGGCCTCGACAAAGTGGCCAATTCTGCACTTGGCCATGACTGTTTTTGACTGTTAGTGGGTGGATAATGGTAATAACAAGTGAGCCAAAAAAAACATACCAGGAATAGAAACAGTTTCAATAATTTCCTTAATCAACTTGGGATCAGACATGCGAGCAACACCACCCTCAGCTCTGATATCAGCAGGAACACGTTCAAGAGCCATAACAGCAACGGCACCAGCTTCTTCAGCAATACGAGCTTGCTCAGCATTGACGACACTAAAAGAAAATGAAAAAAAAAAAAAAAAAAAAGTTTTTGGGTGATTTTGTGTGTGTGATTCAACTGGTAAGTATATGAGACCCAACAAAAATGGGGGAAAAAACAGAGATCAAAAGAACCATTTGAAAAAATGTAGTTTAGATCAAAGCATTAATGAAAATCATACTCCATAATAACACCACCTGAATGAAATAAAAATACACACAAACAAAAAGAAGGGAGAAAAGTTAGAACTGAAGGGAAGAGAAGAAATCGATTGAATCAACAGTACCCTTGAGCATTTGGGCCAAGCCAGCCTTGAGCTGGAAAACTTCGGTAGCAGAAGAGCCGTTAGTAGCAGCAGTAGAAGAAGACATTTTTGGTTAATGTGTATGAGTAAATCAAGTATATATAAGTGAGATAAGAGAAAAACAATTGAAGAGTTGGATAAAGAAGGAGAAGAAAATGAAATATTTGCAAGAATTGGGCTGGTATTTATACCCAAGAAATTGGCCAGAACTGAGGGGTTGTATGTACGTATGTATAATGAGTAATGTATTCTACATTATGGATACAATGTAAACTGCGACGTATTTTATGAGTAACTAACTCAACATTTTTCAGTGAAATATAGCGAATGGCAAGTTACTTTTCATGTCTTTTGTTATTCAGTTCCAGTTACCCGGTTTTAGTTGCTGATGCTTGGTTTTTAAAATGACTCGGTTGACGTGGTTTGATTGGCTAGTGGTTGACTCTCTTATTTTCGAGACCTGGAACGTGCTGCCAGATCCTTGTCAGTTTACATGGGTCAATTTGATTAATAGATATATACACGCTAACTATGATTTGGATCAGACTAAAACAGTAATATTATATCTCTATCAACCTGAGTGATTAATGCGAAAAATATCTACTCGGGTTGTCTGATCAGCTACCCCATATATAACGTGAAGCATATGACTCTTAGTTATGTGGATGAATTAACTTTATCACATCTGGTAGTCATCGCTGTAATAACTACGACTCGTAATACACAACCAACACCCATCGCTTTGAACTTCATCGGAGAAATATTGTGTAGACTTAAATAACTGATTCACACATAACCAACTCAAAGATTAAAAAAAAAAAAAAAAACACTTATTAAAACAAAAAATTAAATAAAATTGTATTTGAAAAAAGTATATAAAATTTTAAAAGTCATCTCGTCGTCATCTCATATCAATGAAAGTTATAATAATAAAATCACTAATCCTTTCTTTTTTTTTTTTTTTTTTTTCCCTAAAACTTTGCACTAACCGTCGAAGTTTCTTCCAAAATCTTCTTTTTCAAGTCATGCAACTCTGTAGTATTTCTGACCTCATTCTTTTCAACAACCAAACTCTTCAGCCATCTGTTTTCCATTTCAAGTTGCATGATACGGGTCTCCATCGTGCTAACCTTGTCTTGAAGTTCTTTAGTGGTGCGCTCCATCTCTTGCTCACGAAGCTTCTTCTTGACACGGAAACGGGCAGAAGCTGCTGTGTTGCGGCGACGCTTGTCTTCGTCAGGGTTTGCAGCATTGGCAGAGTCTGTGGAGGTGGATGGGTTGGCAGTGGTAGATTTGTTGACGGATTCAGAAGCTGGGTTAGTCTTGGATGCAGGAACCTTACGAGCAGGTTCAAGCTGTTCTGATTCGTCATTATCAGCAGAGGAAGAAGAAACACTCACTGAAGAGTTTCTTGAAGATTTTCTTCGTTTAGAATTAGGAGGAGTAAGAATAGAGTCAACTGAAGGTGCTTGATAATGATGACCTTGCTCGGCAGGCTTTATCAGTGATGTAGCAATAGACTTGCCTTTAACATCTTGAGAAGTAAGTGCAGATGATTTGCTATTACTATTGTTGTTGTTACGAGTAGAAGTATTGGCAGTATTGGGAATAGGTTCGGAAAGCTGTGAGATTGATGGAGAAATAGCTTTGCCATGAGCATGAATTTGTTGCTGAATAAACAGCTGCAACTGTTGAGAAGCAGTCAAGTTTTGGTGAGGTTGAGTGAAAGAAGTAGTATTGGCATTATTGTTATTGTTAGACTGAGAAGAAGACTGAGAAGAGTTGTTGCTAATCATAGAGTTTAAGGCTGGAGAAGCCATGAGATGAGAGAGACGAGGCTGAGTAGTCAGCGTTAAAGAATCAGTGAATTCATGTTGCTGGCTGTTAATATTAATATTGCTATGATGATTATTGTTGTTGTTAATGTGAATGTTATTGTTATGAATGTTTAAACTCAAAGATTCATTATCACTAACCAAAAGGCTATGATCTGATCTGGATTGAGTATTGTTAACTGAAGAGTTATTGTTAAGAGGAAGAAGTTCATTTGCAAGTGAAAATTGTTGCAGGTTTGACAAATCCAAAAGATCAGCAGGGATTTGGTTTTCTTGTTGATACTGAGAAGAAGATGAAGCAGATGACGATGATGGTAATGAACCATTATTGAACATCAATTCACCAGATGAAGAAGAAGAAGAAAAGCCTTTTGACTTTTGAAGCTGATGTTCTTGTTGCATCAATAAATCATCCATAGTCGCGGCAATATCGGTAGAGCAACCCATATCAAAGTCAAAGAACTGAGTATTGGCAAAGATAGCCAGTTCATCATCGGGAGTGCTTGCTGGCGAACTGGGTCGGTTGGAATTTTGGTGACGAGAAGAAGATGAGCTCGAGCCATTATTGCCGTTGTTCATCTGGCTCTGGTGATGAGAGTCTGAACTAGGTGATTGATGATACTCATCAATGGCGTTGAGATTCTGAAGAAAGCTAGAAACCGAAAGTCGTTTTTGAGACATATTGGTATATAATAATATATTAATATCTAAGAAGTCTTTGGTTAACCAAAAAGCAGAGAAGTCTCAAAAAAATTCCACTAATAAAAAGAATCAATACTAAAAAAAAATCAAGAAAAAGAGTGAAAAAGGGAGGGAACTCCAAGAGTTTAATATCACTTGAACATAAAAGCCATGTGGGTTGAGTAAGTCACACAAAAAACCTGTAAAAGCCTTTAAAGCCTTGGATAGCCCGTAAAAGTTTGGCAGATTTTTCCTAAAATAGATACACCTGCGGCGCTTTAGGGCATATGGCGAAAATTCTTCATTTGATTGCGCGATTACACGTGATGTATCAGTGTGTAACGATTAGTAATGAGGGTTAATTTAGACTAATACCCGTGCCAAAGTTAATGCGCACACGGGCTCGGGTTTACTTTTTCATATATATTAAAGTAGTTGATTTTCTACTCGAGATACCTTGGATACTTGACAGTCATTGGATGGATTGTTAGACATGCGTATCTCCGAAAATACAATTAAACAAGTATAAATATAAAAACATACGGCTAAAACTGTATCTTCGATTTAGGTCCCATAAAAATAACACTTTTATACCTAGTTTTAGGGCCAGCCAAATACAACTTGAAGAGACATGTCAACAAAGAATCAATCCAAAAGTGGCAGCAAGAGTACCAAG